>JAMWET010003174.1:0-10000 GCA_024036415.1 Prochilodus magdalenae
CTCACTCTCTACCTTTTTTCCTCTATTGTTATTTCTATCTCTACCCCTCTTACCCATTTTCTCACACTCTCACTCCCTTTCTTTTTCTTACTGTCTCTCCCTCTCTCTACCTCTTTCATTCTCATCCTCCTCTTTCTTCTGTTCCTTCACCTTTCTCTTTTATTTCTTTTACCCTTCCTTCTCTCCCCTTATTCCCTGACCCTGTTCCTCTATCTCTATCTCCCTTCTCTCATTTCCCTCTTCCTCCATCACTCTTTCTCCCTTATCTTCCATCTCTCACTCTATTTACACCTCTATATTTCTCTCCTTCTTTCCTTTCTCTCTCTCCTCATTCTCTCTTTCTTTCCTCTCTACACTTTCCTTCCTTCCTTCGACCTTTTACCCCTGCTCTCATGTTTTTATTTTTCTATCACTCTTTCTCTCCCACTACATCTTTCCTTCCCTCTTCCTCTTCTTTTCTATTTTCTCTCTCACTCCCACCTTTTTTTCACTCCTTCTCTTTCTCTTTTCAGTTTCTCCTCCTTCCTCTATTTCTCTATTGTTTGTTCTATTTCTCCATCTCTCTCTTTCTTCCTTCTGTCTCTCACTCATTTCCTTTTCCTTTCTCATCACTGTTTTTCCATAACTTCTTTTTTCCCCTCTGCTGTTCTCTCTCTCTGTCTCCCTCCTATTTTCTTTCTCCTCTATCACTCCACCTTACTCATTCTATTTCTCCATCTTCAGTCATCAGCCTCCAACTCTCTCCAGCGTCCTCTCCGTTCTCCTCCTCTCTTCTCTCATTTTTCTCTTTCCTCTCTCATTCTACACCCCGTCTATCGCTCTCCCTCTTTCCAAACCTTCCTCTGTCTTTCTACTTCTCTCGTTCATTCTTCTCTTTCTTTTTCCCATCCCCTTTCTCTCTTTGCTCTTTCACATTTTGTCGTCTGCTTTCTGCCTCTCTCTTTTATTTATCTGAAAACATTCCCACCTTTCATTTGATTCCTTTCATTCCTCCCACAAACGGCAGTCGGCGTTGATTCTCTCTTTACCAGCTCTTTAAGGTACATGAGGCTCCTACGGCGAGTCAATGAGTTCATGACGTAACTCCATCTGCACTACTCAACCTCTCTCACGCTTTCAGCCTATTATTGGCCCACTGCATCTTTCTCCGGGCGAACTGGTACCAGCGAACCACCTTAATAAGTCAGGAGTTATTAATTATTGCTGTTCTGCGATACACATGACTTACATCACATACTAATTACATACACGAGTTACCACTGGAGCCCAACCGGTATGAAGCTACCGTGTCCCATTCCGGTTTATAAGGGGCTAGAAACTCGGTAGCCAGTAGCATCACCTGATACAGGCCGTATGATCCTCCAGCTGTATGAGGAGGCTTGCACTCTATACCTGTCTGTTACATCAGCCAACAAACGCCCACATGGGCCAGCATCATGCCGAGTGAAGGGGATACGAGACAGCGGGCATCCCTGCCCACCCGAAGAACATGAGCCCAATTACGCTCTATTAGACTCCCAGCCACCAATCCACTGATTGAACTCGCCATCTCCGGGTGATGATAGGGTCATGGCTGAAGCAATCAGGAGCCCTGTACTTTCCTTCTCTCTAGTTACTTCAGCCACGATGCATTGTTCTCTGTTCAGCTTCACCAGTTAAGCCTGTCCTGCTGTCAGACAGGATTAGGAAGTTTCACAGCAGGTGGCGGTACTACAGCTTACGGTGTTGTCCCAGAATCAGGAGGTTGGGAATTTGCATAGTGCAAATAACACATGATAAATGTGAAAATGATACATGAACTATTAGCCCACTAACCTATGGAGTAAGTGTACTGTGAAAGAGACTCGTGTACACTCATCCACACTCCACACTGCATAAGCACGGCCGTTATACACAAAGGTCTGTTCTCATACATTCACCCATAGACTGAATCATCCATAAACACGTTGTGTCAGTGCTGCGTGTGTGTGTGTGTGTGTGTGTGTGAGGATACAACTTATAAACTTTACAAGTATTAACGTTTACACATACGGCCTGAAATATTACAGAGGTGACGTCTTATTTATGAACACGGATCAAAAAAATGAGGAACAACTGTTAAAAAACGTCACAGGAAAAACGCATTGAGTAGAGAACCAATTCATTTGGCTCAGTGGAACGCAAGACTCCGGGTTTTCTGGAACTGACTCTGACTCTCGACTCCTGTCGCTGGAATCGATGGACTCCTTGACTCAATTTCTCCTAAGTCAGTGTTTTAGTATCGAGGAGCATCCGAAGACACGTCCGAAGAAGCATCCAAAGACGCACCAGAAGAAGCATTAGAAGACGCATCAGAAGACACGTCCAAAGACGTATCCGAAGAAGCATCCAAAGACGTACCCGAAGACTCGTCCGAAGATGCATCCGAAGACTCGTCCAAAGACGCATCCGAAGAAGCATCCAAAGACATGCCCAAAGACATACCCAAAGACACGTCCAAATACGCATCCGATGACGCGTCCAAAGACGCATCCGAAGACTCGTCCAAAGACGCATCCGAAGAAGCATCCAAAGATGCGTCCGAAGATTCACCTGAAGACGCATCTGAATCGATTGGTCCTCGTTCCTCGCATTTTGCTCTGTCTTCATAACTAAGAGGTCGTGTCTGTAATAATTCAGGCCGTATGTGTAAATGTTGATACTTGTAAAGTTTATAAGTTGTATCCACACACACACACACACACACACACACACACACACAGCGTTACAACATAATGTGTTAATGGATGATTCGGTCTATAGCTGAATGTATGGAAGCAGACTCTGGTGCACAACATCCGTGCTAATGTACGAGTGTGGAGGAGTGCGCACAAGTCAGTAATCTTACTCCATACTGACTCACTCTGTAGGCTTAAGCACATCACTAACCGAACCGAGAGTTGACTGAGAGATTTAGAAGAGCCTCAACACTCATTTTCTCTAACTAATGTTCATCATCATATTCTAACACTGCTACGTCTGTATACATATTAAATTGACTTATCTTTCAATTTCCTCATATGTAAAGCACCTTCAAGGACCCCATAGTCTGAAAGAAGCTATATAAATACACCTGCTCTGCCTTTCCTCGGTTTATCTCTGTAAATCATTTAAAGTTATATTATTATTAATTTATATGCATCATTGGAATAGCTTGGGCTAATTATAGATGCAAAACCTTAAATTTTTTAAGTTTGGAGTTTTGCCTCAGTGTGTGACGTCAGCCTGCCCAGGCAATGCAGATGAAAATTAGCGGTTTGGCTAAATCTGGCACGTTTACATTACGAAATAATCATGTCCATTAATGTGCATCATCCCTGTTAAATAAATAAAGTCAAATTCAAGAGTCGAATAGCTCCACCCCCTCCTGTACATGCCTGTGTGGTTTGGTCCACTGCTGCCCTGGGTTCATCCAGACATCCAAGGACGCTGCCATGTTGGGCCGGATAGTTTAGCATTTAGCATTTAGCAACAGAGCTGCGGTTTAACAAATCCATTCCCAGAATCAAACTATTTCAGGAATTTTGCACTCAGAAGGTGCAACTAGATTATATGATGGAGGGAGCACACTGATCGATATGTAGGTATGACCATGTGGTTGGTGAAGCACAGATAACCCATTGGGGTGATTGATTTTCCTCTGGTTGTGTATTAGGCTCATTCCATTTCATAACCTTCACAGGGGATCTGCACTTGATCTGCAGTGGTTATATTCAGTTATTATTCGTAATTATTATTAATGCTGAGTAAGCACTGTAAGCGTCAGACACCAAACGGGCGCTAGCATGTAACTGCTGCTCATCTTCTTAAGGTGGAATAAGAATCTAACTTCAGCCTCAATGGATTAGTGGCCTAATTCAATATGACTGTGTGAATCTGGACACAACAGACTCGATACAGAGTTTATTAGTTTTCCTGCCGCTCAGAACAGCTGACCCGCACCATCCCAGTTAGGGAAAAGGGAATGAAAGATACAGAGGGAATGTGTGCACTCGGGAATAATCGGTAGCTGGAGATTATAACGGGACAAATTTGGTGAAAATTGGTTGAGTAATAAGGAAACTGTAGCCAATTTAATTATGAGAGCCTATCATATCTCAGTTCTCAGTACCCAGTACTGTGTATTGATTTACAAGCACTAGAACAGACATATACAGGGGTTGGACAATGAAACAGAAACACCTGTCATTTTAGTGTGGGAGGTCTCATGGCTAAATTGGACCAGCCTGGTGGCCAATCTTCATTAACTGCACATTGCACCAGTAAGAGCAGAGTGTGAAGGTTCAGTTAGCAGGTAAGAGCACAGTTCTGCTCAAAATACTGCAATGCACACAGCATTATGGGACATACCAGAGTTCAAAAGAGGACAAACTGTTGGTGCACGTCTTGCTGGCGCATCTGTGACCAAGACAGCAAGTCTTTGTGATGTATCAAGAGCCACGGTATCCAGGGTAATGTCAGCATACCACCAAGAAGGACGAACCTCCACCAGCATCACGTAGTGACCTGGCCACTATCCTGCAAGAAGAATGGCTTAAACTCCCTCTGACCACTGACGAATTGGTGTCCCATTCACAAACTACTTGTGCTAACTGATGGAAGGCTACTCAAGTTTGGAGTTGGTGATGTTTATGATGATACCAGGTCATCCATATGGCTCAACGAGTAACCGCTACTTAAACGTACACACAACAGACAAAAAGAGAGATAAGCTCGCTGGACAAAAAATGAGCCACCTGTGACTGAAACGTACCTAACAGCATCCAGTACCTCCACCAGCACCAACAACAGCTGGGACTGGATTGGGCATGCACTGGACAAGTTTCTGGATGTAGCCACATCGGTGTTCCAACACTCTTACATCAAAGAACTGGTCAGGTGGTCCAGATTTGGTGGATGCCTTCCCTGGCACACTTCCGAGGAGAATTCCCTGTAGACTGGGATTTTATCCACTGCTGGTAGACCCGTATGACCGTACGCTTCCATACACCTGCAGATTCAGCTACTTCCTTCACACTATGGTCTTTGGCCACGCCCACATGCAGTCCCTCCTTTTAGCCAATCATAAACATCTGCTCTGGAGCCATTTTCCACACATGGAACGAGACATTCCCTGCACTGTAGCACCTCTTCCCAATCTATGGATCCCGTCCCTCGCACCCCGCAGGTGTTTATAGCCCCTTCATTCCCGTGCAGCGCCATCTGCAGGAGCCTGACGGTACTACCACCTTAAACACCCAAGAAGACTCACTACTGAAGTAAGTGAATGTGTTGCATCTTTGCTTTGATTGGAACTGCTTTGTGTAAACACCTGAACTCTGTACTTGGTAAACAAACCTGTTTCCTGTAGGTGTCAGTTCATAGGGACGCTATGTGGAAGGGGAGTTACTGTGGGGAGCTGGTGTGAGCCAGGTGGACTTCACTGCTGCATTAGATATGTTTAATTAACAGGATTTCTATTTTTGTGCACACACACACACACACACACACACACACACACACACACACACACACACACACACACACACACACACACACACACACTTACTAAGACAACACCTGTCCAGCTGGCGGTGGCAGAGCACAGGAGAGGGCCCATGGAGTGCTGCCATGGCTACAGACCAGCTTCACACACGTCCACAGTCCCTATAGGACGCCCACTCCTGGTCCGTGCCTTGGTGGTGTAGACACGAGCTACTGGACTTATACACGAGCTAAGGACCTACGTCATGTTATAAGGTCCATATATAACCATTGTGCGGTGTCACATACCAAAGCGCATACGTACATGTGTACCTGTTTAAAACTGAACCAGCTGATTTGGGTACTGTGCCTTTAAGACTAGTGTATGTAGTGGACCTCTGGATTGCTGGTCAGTATTGGGCGCCATTCCGAAAGAACTCCGAACAGAAACTTTCCCTATAACTTCAAAGGGAATGGGCGGGGCTGACCTACTGTAGGCTAAACAGACGGAGACATATGGACTGGGGAATAAGGGACATGGTTTGAAAGAGTAACAGTGTGTACAAGTTTCACAGATCCAGTTTTCCATGGGTCCTTCAAAGCAATGGCTGAAAACCTAGAGATCCTCGAGATCTACTTTCCCGTGGAAACCGCCAACCGGCATCTAACATGCTGATCTGCGCAGAGCCCTGACATTGACCCCACTGAACACCTCTGGGATGAACTGGGAGCCAGGCCATCTCATCCACCAACAGTGCCTGCCCTCAGAAATGGTCTTTGTGACTGATTCCCAGGCATCTTTTGAAAAGCTTTCATAAAGGG
The DNA here is from genome assembly GCA_024036415.1 of Prochilodus magdalenae. Classification (NCBI taxonomy): domain Eukaryota; kingdom Metazoa; phylum Chordata; class Actinopteri; order Characiformes; family Prochilodontidae; genus Prochilodus; species Prochilodus magdalenae. The sequence continues at coordinate 6,304 of JAMWET010003174.1, forward strand.
GTGGGGTCTGTAGTAGTCACAAGGGCGGGGGATAACAGTTGTGCCAATGGTTTTGGAATGGGATGTCCAATTGGCCTGTACAGATTTGAAGGTCAGGTGTCCACATACTTTTGGCCACTTACTGTAGATGGTCAGGTCTACATCGTTAGACCTTCAGATATACATATTTTGTCTGGCACCTAATCCCGCCGTTTTGAGATCTCGCCACTGTTCCAACCCAAAAATGTTCCAGCTGATCCGGATTTTATTTATTCCCGGATTTTTATTCCCATTAAGAATGAACAGGGATGGAACAGCACACAGCCTTCTACTGTACTTCGGCCTGACCAAGAGACCCTGTTTCTGATACACCATCTCAGGGTGACTTCCCGAGCAGGTGTTCAGTGTTTCCTCGACCTGCCCTCATCCGTTGGTCTTTTTTCTATCCCTCTTTCCCCTCATAGAGCCCCATTCATTTTCCCTATTGTTCCCTATTCCCACCAAACTGCATGTACGCCCTCAGGGCAGATCCCCAAACTCTAATCCACAGTTGTACTGACCTGCACTCCTCTATGTGCTGTTTATTCATCCCTTGTTCATCCCATACACTCCCATTCATTTTTAGCACATATTAGCAACAGGCTAGCAACAAACTGCTGTGCAGTCACTCTGCGCGTTCTTCCGGACATGCACGGTTTCTAATGCACCACAAACCCATTCAGCCGAGCTCATTAAACCCCTCGCTCCGACCGCAACGCAAATGTTGGTTAAAGAAGCACATCCAATGGATGAAACGCAGAGACGATACAGACACAGCTTCTGCCTTTGTTGTTAGGTGTGGTGCTGCAGTAATGTGTGGACATGCGTTCAGACGGCTCGGTTTGGATGTCAGAAGCACATGTACAGGTGACAGAAGTTCAAGGTCTACTGATGTACATTCACTCATCATTCATCAGAAACCTGGTGCAGTGATAGGACTAGTGTTACCCGGCAGTGTCTCTCCACCGTTCGCCTGCATGCTAACATGAAGAACCGGGTTTGTCCCCTCAATAAAACTAGTCTGGGCTTTTCTGGCTCTTGTTCAAAATGAAGAACTGGAAGGAGAAACCTCAGTAACTGTCACTGCTTCATCTTACTGTCCCAAGTTCTAAAAAGAGAAGGATGAAATAATAATAAGGAGATACTGAAACTAAAATGATCACACCAGGATCAAAATATTTAACACAAAAACTACAAATCAATAACCAATTTACACTTTTAGCCTCGTTAAAAACATCCTTAACATCAGAGAACTGACTTTCCTTTCTAGATATATCAAGCAGGTCAAGGGTGTTACCTTATCTTATATCTAGTTCATATATATACAGAGAGAGAGAGAGAGAGAGAGAGAGAGAGAGAGAGAGAGGGAGAGAAAGAGGAAAAGAGGGAGGGATAGAGGGAGGGATAGAGAGAGGGAGGGAGGGAGGGAGGGATAGAGGGAGGGAGGGAGGGATAGAGGGAGGGAGGTAGGCAGAGAGGGAACAAAAGAATGAAAGAGAGACAGGGAGAGCGAAAGAGAGAGGGAGAGGAATAGAGGCAGAGAGGGAGGTAGAGAGAAAGAGAACAAAAAAAATTAAAAAGGAGAGAGAGTAAGAGAGAGGCAAAAAACAGGGAGAGAGAACAAAAGGGAGAGAGAGATAGAGAAAGAGAGGGAGAGAGAGAGAGGGAGGGAGAGAGAGAGAAAGAGGAAAAGAGGGAGGGAGGGAGGGAGGGAGGGAGGGAGGGAGAAAGGGAGTGAGAGAGGGAGGGAGCGAGAGAGGGAGGGAGGGAGAGAGGGAGAGGGAGGGATAGAGGGAGAGAGGGAGAGAGGAAGAGGAAGGGAGGAAGAGAAAGAGAAAAAGAAAAAAGGAGAGAGAAAGTACGAGGGACAGAAAGAGAAAGGCAAGTGGACAGTTTCTCAATGAGAGAGACTGAAAGAAAAGAGAGGTAGGAAAAGAGAGAGGAAGGAAGCGAAAATAAAAAGGAGAGAGAGTGTGAAAGAGAGGCAAAGAGAGAACAAGAGAGGAAGAGAGAAAACGAAATGGAGAAAGGGATAGGAGAAGGAGAGAAACAGAGAGGGAGAGAAAGAGAGAGAGGCAAGTGGACAGTTTCTAGATGAAAGAGAGATAGAAGGGGGGGGGTGGACAGTTTCTCTATGAAAGAGAGATAGAAGGGGGGATGGACAGTTTCTCTATGAAAGAGAGATAGAAGGGGGGATGGACAGTTTCTAGATGAAAGAGAGATAGAAGGGGGGGGGTGGACAGTTTCTCTAGGCTTGGGGCAAAATAACCGACTGCAGTGGGGGGCAAAGGTCAAGGCCAAAGCTGATGTCCTGATAAGGCGCCCGGAGCGGCACAAAGGAAGCGCTATAAGGACTTTCCCTCCGTTCTTTTCCCGAGTCTTCTCGGCAGGAGGAGCGATAACGTCAGGCGTCGTGGCTGAAAAGGTTCACGTGTATCTATCAAAGAGCCCAGCCTTTCTTCACCCACACAGAGCGGTCTCCGCCGCTGTGCTGCCCCGCCGAGCTGCCCCTCCGAGCTGCTCCGCTCTGAAACGCTGCTTACTCAACTCTTATTATTACTGCCGTGTTTTTGTTTAGTCAGAAACGAAGTGGCATATAAAAATGTGTCGGTGGGAATAAAGGATGGGGCTGACGAGAAACAGCTCAGCCAGCCTTCTTTTAAATGCCAGCTGAAGTGAATCAGTGTCAGCCGTGTCATTGACGCAGCAGTTTAGAAATGCACACAGCAGCAGAGTCACGCCTTTGTGTGTTTGTTGTGAGAGGCGCTGGAGTGGGGTTGATGTATACAGGACGGTGACCTTGCCTCTATGGAGGTTCAAACTAGCCCTCCAAACCAATAATCATCATACCACACACACCCGCACACACACAAACACACACTCGCGCGCGCACACACATACACCTATACATATACAGTGGCTTCAAAAGTATTATAAATCATCAGGTCGTGGGCTGGATGACACATGACACAGGAGTTAAAGGTCTGCTGATAATCTACTGAATGTATTCAGATGCTTCCTTGCTGCTACAGTATGGGCATGTTGTTGGCCCAGTGGTGGGACGTCTCTCTGAAACTGTGTGGTAAGATGGTAGAACCAAACCCAACAGAACTGAATCAGCAGGGCGGCTCAGCCATGTCCCACAGAGAAGGGTCTGAATATGGACCAAAACTTTAGACATTATGAAGATTCACTTTGAGAACTTTTTGGTTAGCAGTAACTGTGCTGGGTGGAACAGTGTGTGTGTGTGTGTGTGTGTGTGTGTGTGTGTGTGTGTGTGTGTGTGTGTGTGTGTGTGTGTGTGTGAGAGTTTGTGTGTGTGTGTGTGTGGGTGTGTGTGTGTGTGTGTGCAACCCAGACGTGTCTAATGATTTATGAGGGAGCTGAGTACTTTTTTCAAGGCACTGTATATATCCCGTTTTTACTGTGTGTGTGTGAGTGTGTATGTGTGCATGTGTTTGTCTGTGTGAGTGTGTGTTTGTCTGTGTGTGTGTGTGTGTGTGTGTGTGTGAGTGTGTGTTTGTGTGTGTGTGTGTGCGTGTGTTTGTCTGTGTGTGTGTGTTTTTGTCTCTTTGTCTGTGTGCGTGTGTGTGTATGTGTGTGAGTGTGTGTGTGTCTGTGTGTGTGTGTGTGTGCGAGTGTGTACGTGTGTTTGTCTGTGTGTGTGTGTTTTTGTCTC
>JAMWET010003174.1:15000-22500 GCA_024036415.1 Prochilodus magdalenae
AGTGTCTGACCTCACAAATGGTCCTCTGGACAGAATGCACACAAATTCCCCCAAACACAGGTGAAAAGCCTTCCTAGGAGAGGGCCATGGCCCCAATGGAGGTGCATATTGAAGCCTATGGCTTCGGAATGGGACGTCTAACAAACAGGTTCGATGGTGTCCGCATACATTTGGCCATTGTGTACATAGGGTAGAGGGCAGAGACTGATGAGCGAGACAGACAGGGAGAAACGAGCCAGGGCCATTTATATCGCACTCCTCAAAGCACTCTTATCCAAACCACTGCAGAGACACGTGTGCGGCTCTCAGCTACACAGTGACACTACACCACTCTCCTCAGCCTTTCAGTAGCAGCTCTTTAAAACCTCTCTATGCTAACACCTCCAGCACTCCAGCAGCATCAGAGCAGCTTGATACAGCACCGTGCCGGCATGTGTGCGCTAACAGCGTTTGATTTGTGATCATTAGCTCCTTTTAGCATTCGCCCACATCCACCTGTGAAAACTGAGGGTGCCGAGCTTCGAGTTGCTAAGTACACTGGGATAGTTCCCGTAGCCCTCAATGCTTCTGATCACTTCCAAGGTGAAGGGGCTGTTCGTTCCGCTTCTCTCGGCTTTCAGTGATCGATAAGATGATCACAGGCATTGACACACAATTAACAGCATGACTTTTCCATCTCAGAGTGCCATAATGCAGCGGCCTTGCCTCCTGCTGATCAGGAAGATTAAATGAAGTATTGACCCGGCCCTAGCATTACTATCAGTTCCGTGAGCCTGTGAGCTCTGGTCGATGCTTCCTGCTATCTTACGACAGCCCGGTTCCAAAAGGCCGGCGTGCGGGCGAGAAGGATGGATGCCTGGTGATATTTATGAAGAACTCTTGCACACACGTTCAATACTGAAGGCAGGATGCATTTCATAGCTTTCTTTAAAAGATCCTTTTGATCTCAGCACCATTCAGTGATGTGATGCTTTAGAGACGCACCCCATCAGCCTACCTTACGGAACACATCAACAGATGCAGGAGATTCTAGACAGAGCAACCTCTGAAGCCCAGGAACCAATCACAGCAGTCTGGTAACCCTAGCTTTAATTAGTCTGCTCAGTATCGCTCTAATCCATCTGGTCACTCTGGCTATAATCAATACGGTCACTCTGCCAATAGTCAGTCAGGTTACTCTAGCTTTAATCAGTCGGCTAACTCTACCTATAATCAGTCTGGTCGCTTCAGCTATAACCGGACTGGTCACTCCAACTATGATCGGTCTGGTCACTCCAACTGTAATCAGTCCGGTCACTCCAACTGTAATCGGTCCGGTCACTCCAACTATAATCAGTCTGGTCACTCCAACTGTAATCAGTCTGGTCACTCCAACTGTAATCAGTCTGGTCACTCCAACTATAATCGGTCTGGTCACTCCAACTGTAATCGGTCCGGTCACTTCAACTATAATCAGTCCGGTCACTCCAACTGTAATCGGTCCGGTCACTCCAACTATAATCAGTCTGGTCACTCCAACTATAATCAGTCTGGTCACTCCAACTATAATCGGTCTGGTCACTCCAACTGTAATCGGTCTGGTCACTCCTACTGTAATCGGTCCGGTCACTCCAACTATAATCAGTCTGGTCACTCCACCTATAATCAGTCTGGTCACTCCAACTGTAATTATTCTGGTCACTCCAACTGTAATCGGTCCGGTCACTCCAACTATAATCAGTCTGGTCACTCCAACTGTAATCAGTCTGGTCACTCCAACTATAATCGGTCTGGTCACTCCAACTGTAACCAGTCTGGTCACTCCAACTATAATCGTTTTGGTCACTCCAACTATAATCAGTCTGGTCACTCCAACTATAATCGGTCTGGTCACTCCAACTGTAATCGGTCTGGTCACTCCAACTGTAATCGGTCTGGTCACCACCACTATAGTCAGTCTGGTCACTCCAACTATAATCAGTCTGGTCACTCCAACTGTAACCAGTCTGGTCACTCCAACTATAATCGGTTTGGTCACTCCAACTATAATCAGTCTGGTCACTCCAACTATAATCAGTCTGGTCACTCCAACTATAATCGGTCTGGTCACTCCAACTGTAATCAGTCTGGTCACTCCAACTGTAATCGGCCCAGTCACTCTGACTATAATCGGTCTGGTCACTCCAACTATAATCAGTCTGGTCACTCCAACTATAATCAGTCTGGTCACTCCAACTATAATCAGTCTGGTCACTCCAACTATAATCAGTCTGGTCACTCCAACTATAATCAGTCTGGTCACTCCAACTATAATCAGTCTGGTCACTCCAACTATAATCAGTCTGGTCACTCCAACTATAATCAGTCTGGTCACTCCAACTATAATCAGTCTGGTCACTCCAACTATAATCAGTCTGGTCACTCCAACTATAATCAGTCTGGTCACTCCAACTATAATCAGTCTGGTCACTCCAACTATAATCAGTCTGGTCACTCCAACTATAATCAGTCTGGTCACTCCAACTGTAATCGGTCTGCTCACTCCAACTATAGTCAGTCTGGTCACTCCACCTATAATCGGTCTGGTCACTCCAACTATAGTCAGTCTGGTCACTCCAACTATAGTCAGTCTGGTCACTCCAACTATAATCAGACTGGTCACTCCAACTGTAATCAGTCAGGTCACTCCAACTATAATCAGTCTGGTCACTCCAACTGTAATCAGTCTGGTCACTCCAACTGTAATCAGTCAGGTCACTCCAACTATAATCAGTCTGGTCACTCCAACTGTAATCGGTCAGGTCACTCCAACTATAATCAGTCTGGTCACTCCAACTGTAATCAGTCAGGTCACTCCAACTATAATCAGTCTGGTCACTCCAACTGTAATCAGTCTGGTCACTCCATTTTTCAAGGAATGTGGGGGGTGATGACTCACCTTGCACCACCAGTCGCCCCTGAGCGGTCCTGCGTAGGCGGGTGCCCGGTTTGTTGGCTGCGCAGACGTAAACACCGGAGTGCTGCACTCTGACATCAGAAATCATCAGGTTACCCGTGCCCAACACCTGGATACCCTCAACTCCAATGGGCCGGCCATCTGTCAGACAGAGGAAGAGACATGGTGACACCAGAAACACCAGTAAACAGTGCGGAGATGACATAGCAGATTAACCAGTGTCGATATTCAAGGAATGGTTCAGTCAATAATGCTAATGCTGCTAACAGTCAGTGATACGACAGTGGCTTCCATTCAGCGTTAGCCACGTTAGCATGCACAGTTCAGCTATTCCTTTAACAGATGTTCATCAAAACCATAGCGTTGTGCTCCAAGTGCTTACGGACCAACAGTCAGATAAACAGAACAGCATGAAGTCTGTCTTCCGTGAGATTCTTTCCCATAAAACCGTGACTACCAGCGACTGAGGTGAAGCTGTAGAGTCACTCTTATCATTTCAGTTGTTAAGTGAAAGAGAAAGAGAGAGAAATAAAGAGCTACAGAGAGGAAAGGGGGAGAGGAGAGAGAGCTTTGTCCATCGACCAGGAGCTTCCTTGGGTTTTCACTGGAGTGGCCACTGGAGCTAAGAAGCTAACGTAGCCAACATGTGATTAAACCATATGGCCACGAATTAGCATCATGCAAATAGCATGCCTAAATCATCACACGCTGGCTTCAAACCATGTGGAGCTGTTGGGTAATCCGAAACAGGCTGGCGTTCATTGTTTATGATGCTGTATGACATACTGCCATCTACACAAATGAACGTTACAGACCTCAGGAGGACTACTGGCTTAGCGATGCACGCATCTGTTCCTTTTATGCACCGCTTACATATGGTTGCAACGAAACCCCCCACATTTGGTGTATGCTCATGTTATTCACAGATTCTGAAAAGTCCCGGTTGCACTGGGTAGCGGTTGTGCAACGCACACCCTATTGTTATCCGATGGTCCATTCTTCCTCTCACTGTCCCACATTTTCTGTCCGCTAACTAGTCCCAGAGTGTTCAAGATTTCCACACTGTTCCAACTCCAGAACCTTCGCTCTGATCGGGAATGGTGTGCTTGTATACAGCCTTTTGATCCGACGCAAGTTTTTGAAAAACCTCATTAAATTCTACATTTTTTCCCCATTAAGAATGAATGGGGTGGAAAAGTGAATGGTCGTCAACTGTACTTCTGCCCAACCGACAGGCACCATTTCACATATACTATCTCAAGCCGGACCCCTGAGCACGAATTCGATGTCGGTCTGACCCACACTCATCTATTTGTCTTTTTTTCCCATCCCTCGTTTTCTCCCATAGAGTCCCATTGGTTTTCCATCCCATTCAACCAGTGTTATTCCTTTGACCTACCGACACCAAACTGCATGTACTCACTCAGAGCAAGTGTTGCTCGCCCCCGACACCCGTCCTTTATTTTCATTTCTGAAAGGTGGGTACCCCACTCGGATAAGATCTCCAAACTCGAATCCACAGACGATCTGACCCGCACTCCTCTATGTGTTGTTTGTGTATCTATTGTTCCCCCCATAGACTCCTATTCATATGTAGCATCACTTTAGCAACTGGCTAGCATCAGCTGCAAACTGGGCAACAGAAATACCGGGAGGAAACCTTTATCTCCATTTGCCTCCATTTGGAGCTGGGAGTTGGAATGCTCCCTCTCTCTCCTGTAGTGTTCTAGCTGGTAGGAGTTATAAGGTTCCTGATGATGTACATTTTACAGATTGCAGTTTTCAGTTCAGGGCTTTCAGGTTCAAGCTTTAAGGCCTGGTACCCACAGAAGCAGGCGCGAGCAAGCTTCCAGATTGCAGGACCACCACCGTGAGAACAATGGGGCTGAACGGAGTGAGGGGATTGTGGGAGGTGCCGCGCGAGAGGGGCAAAATACAAACGCCAGTGACGCAGGAGAGTTCGGTTGCCATGGCACCACTTTGTGTGTTCAGTCATGTGAGGGGCGAATGCTGGTGTGTGACCGCCTCGCGTTCCAGTTCTCTGTGTGTGCGCTAGGTCGTCTGAGCCCAGTGCCTTGTAGAGTCGCTCACCATTACTCTATTAAACTGGTTCACAAAAATACCCACAGGACTGAAACGTGGTGGGGAGGGCTAACATGGCAAGAGCCCCGAATGACCCAAGGTTTCGAGCTCGGCCAGTTGGTGGTGGGTCGTTCGTGGGTAGTTCTATGAGCAAATGTACTGGAATAGGACTTTACTGGTGTGTCTGCAGCCAGTGAGATGACTCAAGTACAATTCTCTAGGACTCATTCACAGCCCAGACACTCGAGACTCGACTCAGACTCATATTGACTGACCCGTCACTGTAATTTACTTCCAGTCCAAGTCAAAGTCAACTATACAAGCAGTAGACTACAGCAGAACGAGACTGCGCTTCTCCAGACCCCAGATATAACAAAGACCACACATATGGATTCTTTCCCCCCATCGCTTGTTTCCCCCAACCCAAACTGAACTAGGACTCGGTGAAGTGACTCGCGACTCTGTAATTTACTTACAGTCCAAGTCAAAGTCAACTATACAACAAGTAGACCACAGCAGAATGAGACTGTGCTTCTCCAGACTCCAGATACTAGTCAGCACAGACGGATAGACATAAATGAGGACAATGGGAAACGTTGAACATTGTTTAGAAAAATAGAAAATAGAAAAATTGCACAAGATGAACATAATAAACCTGGTGTTAATGTGAACACTGTAAACAGTGTGAACGCTCCACTAAAAACGATACCCTATGAACACTGGACCCGTAAGCATTGGTACCATTGGGCAGCGCAGTAGGAACTGTAAACTGGCAGTGGTGAGGTGTGGTAAAGTGTTCAGGAGAACCATAGAAACACTGAATTACTGCACAAACAGATAGCTGCATTCGAAGATATGGGTCTTCATAATACATAACTGGTAATGTATACGCCAGTGTGGTCCGTTCAGTGTGTGCACAGCAGTCCTGATGAACAATAATGCAGATGTATTTCAAGATATCAACACCGTTCCAATTCCAGAATGTCCGGGCTGATTGGGAATGGTGTGCTATTTGATCCGATGTACCGTTTTTCTCGGAAAACTGGATTTTATTACATTCCGAATGTTTTCCACATAAAGAATGAATGGGGTGGAAAAGTGCACAGCCCTCTACTGTACTTCTGCTTGAGCAACAGACACTGTTCACATACACTATCCCAGGGCAGACCCCTGAGCACGAATTCAATGTTGGTCCGACCCACACTCATCTGTTTTTATTTTTCACCTGTTGCTAGTTTCCCTACAACCCAGACTAAACACAGACTCGCATGAAGTTCTATGTGCATAGACATGAATAAATATGGAAAAAATAATACAGTTAAATATTATTTAGAAAAATACAAAATATTGCACATTAAATGCAACGGTGGCATTACTGCACATAACATTTAAATCTGGTATTAATGCTCACACTGTCAGCACTGTAACATTATACTATAATCTATATATACATATATATATATATATATATATATATATATATATATATATATATATATATATATATATATATATATACAGGGGTTGGACAATGAAACTGAAACACCTGGTTTTAGACCACAATCATTTATTAGTATGGTGTAGGGCCTCCTTTTGCGGCCAATACAGCGTCAGTTGGTCTTGAGAATGACATATACTGCGTCCTGCACAGTGGTCAGAGGGAGTTTAAGCCATTCTTCTTGCAGGATAGTGGCCAGGTCACTACGTGATGCTGGTGGAGGTTCGTCCTTCTTGGTGGTATGCTGACATTACCCTGGATACCGTGGCTCTTGATACATCACAAAGACTTGCTGTCTTGGTCACAGATGCGCCAGCAAGACGTGCACCAACAGTTTGTCCTCTCTTGAACTCTGGTATGTCTCCCATAATGCTGTGTGCATTGCAGTATTTTGAGCAGAACTGTGCTCTTACCTGCTAACTGAACCTTCACACTCTGCTCTTACTGGTGCAATGTGCAGTTAATGAAGATTGCCCACCAGGCTGGTCCAATTTAGCCATGAGACCTCCCACACTAAAATCACAGGTGTTTCAGTTTCATTGTCCAACCCCTGTATATATATATATATATATATATATATATATATATATATATATATATATATATATATATATATATATATATATATATATATATAAAGAAAGTTATAAGGACCAATAATCATTGGTCTCATTGATCCCCGTGTAGCAGGAACTGTAAACTGGTAGTGGTGAGGTGTGGTTAAGTGTTCAGGAGAACCATAGAAACACTGAATTACTGCACAAACAGATAGCTGCATTCAAAAATCTGGGTTTTCATAATACATAACTCTTAATGTATATGTCAGTGTGGTCCGTTCAGTGTGTGCACAGTAGTCCTGATGGTCCTAATAGGCCAACATGTAGTCTTATTAAGTGTACAGCAATCAAAGAAAATGATTATTTATTTAATTACTCCACAAAATAACCAATATATTAAACAATATATCAAAAATAAGCAGTATAAA
>JAMWET010003174.1:27500-30000 GCA_024036415.1 Prochilodus magdalenae
AAGCTATTCGTTATATAATCAAGCACATGTTACATTTCAGTGTATATACTGGGGTGGGGTGGGTTTGGGGACAGCCGTGTTAGCGTGATCCATCACTTACAATGAGCACAGCTGCTAACTGATCCTACACTGTGAAAAGAGCACAGCAAAAAAGCACTTCAGTTTGTTTCCAGCAATAAATGCACTTTGCTCAGAATAAAAACGGCTCTGACTGGAAGAATCTTCGTTCTAGTGCTTTTTTAAGGGTGATTTTTTATTTTTTTTTATTATTTTTTTTTTTTGGTTGGACCAACAAAACCCTGTTTCCAGTGTAGGAAGACATAGTAGCCATTCACCAATACTTAATAAGCATAAAGCATACTGCAATATGCAGCAACGTAATTACAATGCAAGTATTTCACCCATATGATGCAATCTTGGTCCTCCTGGCTTTCAGGGCTGATGAGGATCATAACCGCAATATGTAGCAATATAATCGCAATACACCCATTATCCAATCCTGGCCCACACACATTTACCCAGCATCCCCTTTTCCCACACACTGAGTTTTTGTACAGGCTGTAAATCATCCAGCTGGACCTACGTTAAATAGAGCCAGACTGGACTTATCGACAACCTCATAGTAGGACTGGGTGGTAATCCCGAAACATGGCCCCAGCAACCACCCCTGGATACATGTCCACCAATCACTTCCTGTTCAAATAACCGCTGTGAAGTCAGCCTACTATGAGTGTAGCCTTCACTGTTACTGTAGCTGATCATTACTATTAGCATTATGCTATCACTAATAAGCTTTATCTTTTGTTTATTAAGCTCAACAAAACCACAATGTCAATATCTCCTAAGCCCTCCTCATTCCTGCTATGCAAGTCCAGATGTTCGGTGCGTACATGGCTGCTCCACAGCTGTATCTGCTTTACTGATATGAACATACACATTAAAGGCACTAAACGTACTGCAAGGTGAAGAGACGCAGAGAGCATCTCAGAGCCACGGATGATGCATGTCCTGACATTTACATCGTCCTACTTCATTGTCCCTCGTGATGAAGTACAGCATCAGTACGGTAACTCTCTCTCTGAGTCTATTATCCGTGATGCATTGTATGTGGATTAGTAAAGACCTATAAGGCATTCATGGTGTTATATAACGCTGAACATAACTGTACATAATCAACCGTTTATAATCATATGCCCAACTCGGGTCTTTAGCGACGAATACAAAACCTGAAGTATGAAACCTGGGTGTAATCTCAGACTCTGAGCTCAGTATTATCCTAAATGTTAATGCTGTCCCCAAAGTAGCGTTTTATCATTTGAGAAATATCACTAATTTATTTATAATTGATAACTGTAATGCTCTTCTTACTGGGGTTCCTAGAAGAGCCATCAAGCCCTTGCAATTCATACAGAACGCAGCAGCTCGAACCCCAACACACTAAAACCCCATAATGTGTTTATATGTATGTATGTATATGTATCTGTGTGTATGAATGTGTGTGTGTGTGTGTACATACGTGTGTGTGTGTGTGTGTGTGTGTGTGTGTGTGTGTGTGTACATACGTATGTGTGTGTGTGTGTACATACATGTGTGTGTGTGTACATACTTGTGTGTGTGTGTACATACATGTGTGTGTGTGTGTGTGTACATACGTGTGTGTGTGTGTGTGTGTACATACGTATGTGTGTGTGTGTGTGTACATACATGTGTGTGTGTGTACATGCATGTGTGTGTGTGTGTACATGCATGCATGTGTCGTAAACATACCGTGTGTGCTGTGTGTACACTATGTGTGTGTGCAGTGTGTGCACGTGTGTGTGTGTGTACATATGTTTGTGTTTTGTGTCGTGTGTGACAATACATGTGTGTTGCTACATAGTAATGTTGTGTGTGTGTGTGTGTTGTACATCGCATGTGTGTGTGTGCATACATACATGTGTGTGTGGTTGCCTGCGTTTGTGTACACATGTGTACATCCGTGTCGTGTGTGTACATACGTGTGTGTGTGTGTGTGTGTACATGCATGTGTGTACATACGTGTGTGTGTGTGTGTGTGTGTACATGTGTGTGTGTGTGTGTGTGCATACATGTCTGTGTGTACATACGTGTGTGTGTGTGTGTGTACATGTGTGTGTGTGTGTGTGTGCATACATGTGTGTGTGTACAAACGTGTGTGTGTGTGTGTTTTTATTTATTATTAGTAGTGGTAGTGATGTTCCTCCCCCGTTACCGATGTTAACGGCCTGTAAAGCAGTTTAATTGATCGTATAGTTCAAAGGGTCTTGATTTTAATCTTCTTTATGACTAACTTAAAATGAATAGCACCAGACACAATGTTGAGTGACAGGAGCCCACCGATGTCACTTGCTAAATTTCATCTCTGATGATATCTCTAGGCTTACCCAGCCGGCTCCAGGACACGATGGGACGAGGGTAGCCAGTGGCAACGCATTCCAAGATAGCTGTCTGGTGAACGGTGAGGGTGAGGTTTTCGGGGCCG
>JAMWET010003174.1:35000-42500 GCA_024036415.1 Prochilodus magdalenae
GAGAGAATGGGTCGCTCTCAGGAGCTCAGTGAACTCCAGCGTGGTACCGTGATAGGATGCCACTTGTGCAGCAAGTCCAGCCGTGAAATTTCCTGGAGAAACCGATTGGGAACGACAGAAACTCAGCCACAATGTGGTAGGCCACGTAATAGTGCACAGAGATCGCCAACAGAGATCAGAACAGTGTGTAGAGCTTCATGGTGAGTTTGCTGTGGAGGAACTTGACTGACTTCAACCTGATAGATCACCTTTAGGATGAGTTAGAGCGGAGACTGCGAGCCAGGCCTTCTCATCCAACATCAGTATCTGAGCTCACCAATGTGCTTCTGGAAGAATGGTCAGAAATTCCCATATACACATTCCTGAACCTCATGGAAAGCCTTCCCAGAGGAGCTGAAGCTGTTATAGCTGCATCATACTGAACCCTATGAATTAGGAACAGGATGTCACTCAAGTTCATATGCTAATAGACCCCAGGTATAAAATCATGGGATCAATAAAATGGGCCTCTTTAAGGGTGGTCCCTGACTTTTTCCCCCTCCTGTAGAGTGCCTGAATACTGCCTGAACAGTAGCCAGTACTGGTATATACTGTATTACTGTTGATGGTGCGAGCAGCCCTGCTGATACGACCTCTCCTGCAGAACTCGAAGCTGAGACCACTTTCCTGGCTTTCCTAGCAGGAGCTACCAGATGAAAGGAGGGTGGGAGTGGGGGGTGTGGGGTGGGGTCTTTGTTTCCTCCCAGGCGGAGGTTGAAAATAAGGTGGAACCCAGCATAACAGCAGGAAACCTCACCTTGTTATTCATCTGCGTTCACCTGACCGGCTAAAGCAAAGCGGGCGACGTGTGTAACGTGACGGTGCTGATTCCAGCTGGGCGCCTCGTCCTGGGTGAACGCAAACGCCATCCTCCTACCCAAAGCTAATTGAGCTGCAGAGCACATGTAGGCTCTCGTTGGGTTCCCGGCTCTCGCTCTCTTGTCTCCGGGTGAGGGAACGTGACATGGGGGGAGGAGCTGTCAACACAAACTCAATTAGCACAAGGCCAGGCTCTTTCACAGCCCGCACCACAAGTGCCCTTCTTCAAATGTCAGCCGTAATTAACTCGGGCCGAGCGGGCCCGTTCGGGAACACTCTTAGCATAACAAGAGCCAGGACCCCCTCCTTGTTACTTTCTCTCTTTCCTTTTTTTTTTAACCAGCTTTTTTTTTGTCTTCCGACCGGTCCGGATTATTTTAGCTTAGCTTAGCACTCCGCCGGACTCCTGGCTGGGGAGTTTGGTGAGTTAAGCTTTCTCAGAGATCCCTCTGTAATGGGTTGTTTTGTTTGCGCAAATGGCGAGACAAAGGCGGAGGGGTGAAGAGAGCGAGAGAAAGGAACACACACACACGGAGGAAAAGAAAGAATTCTCTGAGGAGAAGGAAAAAAACACTAAATGAACTTCCACACACATATACAAGCAATCGCCTCTGTGCCGGAGACGGGCCAGGCATGAGAGAGGACCTCCTTCTCTCTCTTCATGCCCTCCTCTCTGATTTTCTACGTGCATGTCCAGGACAGACCTGGACACTTGACACTCACACCTACAGCATCCGAGTTTGACGGTCCTTCCCTCCACCACTTCTTCATTGTGTCTGTGGGAATTTGTGCCCATTCAGTAAAAAGGAAATCTCTGAGGTCAAGGAAGGAGGCCTGGCTCCCAAGTGATGCTCCTCCCCCAATAGGTGTTCAGTAGGACTGAGGTCCTTAGAGTCCCACCACTGCCAACTTCTCAAACCATAGTCTCTATGGAGATGGCACAAAGCACAGGGGCACAGTCCTGTTGGATCAGGAAAGGTTTCTTACCCGTTTCCACAAAAATTGGAGCATACCATTGTCTTAAATGACTGTGTGCTGTAGCATTAGCATTAGTCTTGGAACTAACTGGAACTAAGGGGCCCAAATCCTAAAGACAGCCCCAGACCCATTATCCCTCCTCCGCCCAACTTTACTGTTGGCACTATGCACTCCCATAGGTCGTGTTCTTTTGGTGTCCGCCGAATTCAGCTAGTGAAGGATGAGTCATTGCTCCAGAGAGCGTGCAGTAATGGTGCTTATGGTAGACTGGAGCTAGGTGGGACTTCCACAAGCTGACCTGCAGTAACGGTGGGATCTTTTGACAATGCCGAAGTCACTGAGCTCTTTAACACTCTTAGGAGATCACATGACTATGTGCTGGATTTTATGCACCTGTTAGCAAAGAACGTGGCTGAAACTAGGAGTGCCACCTTTCAGAATAAAGGACGGGGGGCGTGGACATGTATGAGTGACGTGTGTTCGAAATCGCGTCCCGTATTTGATCTGATTCCGGGTCGGGGTGGGTGGAGGGATTGTTTGGGGGAGAGTGTGATCAATCAAGTGTGACACAGGTGTTTATCGGACATTTACGGTAATGCAGAACAAAGCACGTTCCGTATTTGAGTCCGTGGGTGGGGGTGGGTGGTCTGAGAGAGATTGTGATCACTCGTGTGTGTGACAGACGCGTATATCGGACAATTATGGAAATCCGAAAAAATTTACGGACATTTATGGAAATACGGAACAAATTTACGGACATTTACGGAAATACGGAACAAATTTACGGACATTTATGGAAATACGAAACAAATTTACGGACATTTACGGGAAATCCGAAAAAACTTACGGACATTTACGGAAATACGGAACAAATTTACGGATATTTTCGGAAATCCGAAAGAATTTATGAACATTTACGAAAATACAGAACAAATTTACGGACATTTACGGAAATACGGAACAGAAATCACGGACATTTAGGGAAACAAATCGTGTCCTGTATTGGTTTAATACGGGACGCAATATTTAATTGCCAAATAAAGAACAACTCCGTATTTTACGGGACGGGTGGCAATCCTAGCTGAAACACCTCAGCTGAGATGGACCAGCGGCCTGTTTCCTGCCTTCTGCTCAATGAGTGCTGGGATAGGTATCAACCAACCCCCACACGACCAAGTATGTTGAAACACCTGACACATATTATGTAATTATGAATAATAATGAGGTGTGTTCACATACTTTACACCAGTAGGGCTGTGAATTGACAAGAACCTGGTGGTACGGTACATATCATGATCCAGGGATCACAGTTCAGTATCATCTACTCTATACTCTATAATGTGATTTTAGGAAAAACCCATGCATGACCATGTGCGTAGGTCTGCTAATGATAATGTTGATGATCACATATGTGGTTAGGGACCTGCGAAATTTCACTCTCAGGCTCATCTGCTCAGAAAAACAGTAATATTACGATAAATACAAACAAAACTAATAAACAAAGTTTTCATTTTTTTCATGTTTTAATGGGCATTTACCTAAAGCGTTTCCAAACCTCAAGTCTATGCAACAGTGCTGAACCAACCTTCAGAAAATAAGGAATTACATACCGTAATGATGTTTCGATTCATTGATTCTAATGTTCTACTGAGCTTCTATTAGCAACAACATGCTAACTGCTGTGATACACAACAACTTACACCGTCACGGCCAGTAGGGCAGCAACGATTAATCCACTAGGCTGACTATAATCGTTGACCAAATGACTTGGCAACTAATTTAATAGTCGATCAGCTGATGCAGTCATGTCCTCCTTGAAATAGAAGCCTGCGATTGGAGCACTGAGTAGTAATAGAGTAAATGGCTGAAGATAGATAAGAACACGGAGATCTATCCGCCAGGATTTTAAACGTAACACTAAATGAACTACAGCCTGTCATCTCTGCATGTAAGCCATCATACTGAAAATGGATACCAGGTTTCTGGGAATCGATACAGAACCACAAATCATAATACTGCCACCCTCAAATGTATCACCCCTATAGTGTATCTCTGTCCTTTTATTACTCACTGTCATCTCATAGCCCCCCACCCCCTTTCATCTCTATTTCAGTCCCCTCAACCTTGACAACAGGCGCTTGACAGCTGTCAGGTTCGGGTTGTTACAGTTACAGTGATCGGAACTGAAAAGTCATGAACACTTGTTAACGAAATGTCTCGGAATTATGGACATCAATTCATCGCAGAGTCATGATGATGTTCCCCGTGTGTCAGCACACTCATGGCTATATTAATGCCCTGGTGAAACGTGGATCGTGGTAATAAAATGAAATTTGAATACTGTATTCATCATAACTGGCTTCGTTCATGAAATGACCTCAAGCTAAGTTTAAAAGCTGATAGCCACATGTCCTATTTGGTAATCAAGTGATTCATAATCCGAATAATCGAATATTCTTTTCAATAATCGATACATTTTTCAACTATGAAAATAGTCGCCTGTTGCGGCTCTGGATAATAATAATAAAAGATAATAATAATAATTTCTCTTCATATTCCTGTATTTATTGCACCCCTAAAAACAGTGTGCATAATATTCCCTGGCATTGGGGGGTGGGGCTTAATCTCATTAACATGGTATACAGTTACCATGGCAACTGCAGATTGTTTTTGTTCATTGCATGTAGACTACAGGACATATATAATAATCTGATCTAATCTATAATCTGATCTATAATCTAATCTACAATCTGATCTATAATCTGATCTATAATCTAATGTACAATCTATTCCACAATCTGATCTATAATCTAATCTACAATCTGATCTATAATCTAATCTACAATCTGATCTACAATCTAATCTATAATCTGATCTATAATCTGATCTACAATCTAATCTATAATATGACCTATAATCTAATCTATAATCTGATCGACAATCTGATCTATAATCTGACCTATAATCTGATCTACAATCTGATCTATAATCTAATCTACAATCTAATCTAAAGTCTGATCTATAATCTAATCTATAATCTGATCTATAATCTAATGTACAATCTAATCTATAATCTGATCTATAATCTAATCTACAATCTGATCTATAATCTAATTTACAATCTGATCTATAATCTGATATATAATCTAATCTATAATCTAATCTACAATCTAATCTATAATCTGATCTACTGTATAATCTAATCTATAATCTGATCAACACTCCGCCAGTGTTAGTTACCCCAGTACAGTCCACCGTCATTGTTCGACTCAGTAGAGACATGATAACTCTACAGGACAGCAAAGCTGATCTGAAGGCAGCCTCCGAGGAGCTCTGCAGTGGGTTCACTGGTAGCCATAGAGTCTCTATCATTAAAGCCTGCACACATACAGAGGCATCTGGAGCGCTGGGTTCTGGTTGTAACTCACCCATAAAAGCATGGCTAGAGGGAAACGGCTCGCTAGTTTACCCACAAGGCACAGCGGCAAGCGGGCAGAGAGAAAAGGCTCTAGGGGAGCACACACACACACCGGCCATGATCAAAGCCTGGCTGTTATTTCTGCTCTCACACAAACTAACACACAGCGTTCTCCCTCAGACACAAAGTCCCATTAACAACCACACGTACGATACGGTACGCAGCGAATGTGTAAGGCACCTGGGCTTATTAGCTCAGGAACACACTGATAGTTTAATAATTACTAATAAACTCATTAAAAGTGTGATTTGATGCGTCTTAATGTGTTTATTCAAGCACATCCAAACCCTTTAGTCGAGCTCATAGCTGTAACCGGCTGATCAATACTCATGGTACATTCAGTTAAGTGAGCTGTTGGTCAACTGACAATGACGAGCCACTGCGATGGCCTGAACCAACCTTCAGATACAAGAAATTCCTGTTAGTGTATATGGTATATATATATATATATGGTATGTATACGGTTGTAAATATACTGGAGTTTTATTTATGCTGTATTAATTTTACTGTTCATTAAACAGTGAATGTTTGAATACGGTATTCATCTTAACTGCCCTTATTCATAAAACTACCTCAAGCTAAGTTTAAAAGTCGATAGCTACATGAGTGATATTCAGTAATCGAGCGATTCAAAAACCCGAATAATCGATTATTCGTTTCAGGAATCGACCGATTATTCGACTATGAAAAAAAATAGTTGAGACCACCATACATTTTCTTAGCATGTTCTTGTATTTACTGCAGCCCTAAACGCCAGGGTACATCATCACCTCTGATACGGTTGGGGGTTCCATGTTGACTGGCTATTACAGCATTGGTGGGCTACTAACCCACCCACTAAGGCAGTGCTGATTGGTTTAACATTTCTTCTTCTGAAATTGCTCTTTTCAAATTTGGTCACATGGTCACATCAACCGAAAACGAGTAGCAGGAGTAACAGTTCACTCCTTCCACCAACATTTGGGGAAGTTCCCAAAAGGTTTCAGGTTAACAAACATGCGACGGCACCTTGTTTTTCAGAGGTACTTGTAGAGGTCCAATGGTGTGAACCAATATGCTACAGCGCCAACCAGTGGCAGACCAGTATGGCAGCTCTAGTAAGTTCAGAAGGCTCAGTGCTTCGTGAGAGAAGCAGATCCATTATGACCTCACTGAATATGAGTGTCTATTACTATAAGTTTATTTTTGGAGACATGTTCCAAGACATTCAGGGGGCCCAAGAAGTTAATTAAGGGGGTCCCAGCACCCCTGACATTTCACACCATGGTCATAGCAAAACCTTGTGCATCCAAAATGCCTTTGTACACTTCAGTTCATGAACCCATAAGTCAACCATACACAAACCTCTACCTCCTGCGGGTGTGGGTCCATGAGTGCCTTGAGTGTTAATAGCACCCCCTTGTGGAGAAACCTCAGACTGCTAAAAGCGTGTGAATGAGTTACAGAGCAAATGCAAACCTGCACTGATCCTAACATCTCCTAACCAACCCTAACATCTTACTAATGCTCCATTAAAGCGCTGAAAGGTGAAAAGATCAAAAGCTGCAAGCCGTTATAGCCTATTTAATCAAAACTGTATCCGACACGGGGAACGATAACAGAGTATCAGAGCCTGTAGATGAGTTAGACCAATCAGAGGCAGCCAAGCAACTATGTGCTGTGACATCACAACCACAGCTAGCATGGAGAGAAGTCCAATTTGAATGACACCCGCACTTATAAGTTTATATACATTCAGGGGCCCCAGGAGGTTAATTAGGGGGTCCCAGCATAGCAAAAGCTCATATCTTCACTGCTGGACTATTTGAGAACATGAACTACCATTGCGCACCAAAAAAAATGGCCCAATAGAAATCATCCCATAATATTCAAAAAGCAATTCTATCATACTGGCGTTCATTAAGTACTCACTAACACTCGTTACTGGTTTGGAGATACAAGATTTTACTACGACACACTCTGGCATATAGTGTTAGCTTGTGTTCGGGGACTGCTGCTGTGTCAGACTCAGTGGGCCACAGCTCTTAAAAGGTGACCCCCAGGCTCTCACATGCATGCGCCCATACCTCCCTCCTGGGCCTCTGCCCTCTACCCTCATGCATAAAACATGCAGCTCAGAGAGGTCCACTTCTCTGGTGCCATTATGGCTCTCCGACACACCGCCATCCATGTTCACATGCACACAG
>JAMWET010003174.1:47500-57500 GCA_024036415.1 Prochilodus magdalenae
GGGACGCCCTACAGTCAGCATGGCTCCAGATACCTGTGACAACCTACCAGGACCTTACTGAGTCACTCCCAGTCCGTCTGCTGCTGTACGTGCTGCACACGGACACTATGGTGGTCATAATAATGTGACTCACCTGTGTATATTCCGTGTATGTGCTTGATTAACACCACGCATACCCACCCAGTAGATTCTCCCACCCTGCCTGAAGAAAAGCCTCAGAGAAACACTGCAGATCACCTGACAACCTCAAGAAACGTTCAGTAGCGCTTCTGGTGGACCCCCCAAAAACCCAACGCCAAGCTGAATAACTCCCTAAATGGTGATGGTGAGGGCTGAAACGCTTCCTAGGCTCAGGAAAAGGTCCCGTAGGAGACCCAACTACAGAGTCAAGTCACATTATTATGACCAGAGTAACCGCCCTGTGCAGCATGGGCATCAGCTAGACGGGCTGGGAGTGACCCAGTAAGGTCCTAGTCACAGGTATCTGGAGCCATGCCGTCTGCAGTGCATCCCATCACTGGTGGAGGGTGCATGGGGAGGATCCACAGAGTGACCATGAACACGACAATAGAGGTGGTCCCACAGATTTCTAGCCAATGTCACTTTGTGATGCTGGAAGATCCCCTCCACCCCAGGGAGGGCAATCAGTTTGTATGGGTGTACATGATCTGCAATGATGGAGTCGTACCCAAATCGGTTGGAAGTGCTCTCCACATGGATGTGTGGGGCCACGATTCCCTTCATGAGCTACGAAGTTGTGTTGTTGTAGACACTACAAAAGAGCATGCTGTGCTAACAAGCTAGGGCACTTCCTAGGGCACTTCTTCAGTAAGTGAGCAAGCAAATGAAAACATACAGCACAAAGGAGCCACCTCAGACCAGCACGATGAGCCCAGAACCTAAAACAGGCCTGGCAGTGAAGCAGACTTCCTCACAGCACTGTGTGTGGACCATCTCATTCCAAACCCATCGGCTAGGAAGGCTTTCCAGGAGATTTCAGGAACATGGCTAGAAGGATCCACTTCCACTGATCCAGAGATGCATCAGTGAGGTTGGCAATAAGGCTTGACTCACAGTCCGAATGCCAAAGCATCCCACTGTAGCTGGACGTGGGGTTGTACAGGCCGGGCAAGATCTTCCACACCAAGCTCAGCCAACCAGTAGCTTTGTGAAAGGCCCTTCTTCCATAGAACGCTGGAGAGGCACCGTTATCTAGAATGCCAGTGTGTGCTGCAGCATTATGATTTCCCTCTAGCCCGAACCATGGAAAACAGCCCTAGACCATTATTTCCCATCCACCAACCTTTACAGCTGAGACTAGGCATTCAGGCAGGTAGCATTCCTCAGATGTCTGCCAAGCCCTGCTCTGTTTGCCAGACTGGAGCTATCCTGTCCAGTGACCTTGAGTGGCCCATCATCTGGCAGCTGAGCTTCTGTCGCAAACATACACTTCCAATCAACAATAACGGCAAGAGCATGTAATGGTAACACCGATACTGAAGGGTACAGGTCATAAGGGTACATAGCACCTACATAAGCTTGTTATGACAACCGAGATAACCAGACATAAATGCTCATGAATGCTTATTCCAGTGTGTGTCATCTGTCATAAAGGCTAGTTTATGACCAGTAGAGATGATGACTAGTGAAATAAGCATTTATGTATGGTTACGTCAGTTGTTATGACAAGCTTATGTAGGTTCCATGTAGCCTTACGAACAGTACCCTACAGTAAAGGGTTCCCCATTCAACTAGCATTAACGAAACTCAAGAAAACGACCTGCTGGAAACGTTACCAACCAAATCAGTGGATTCTGCTCCACCAGCTAAACTGATATAAGGCATGTTATTATATTTTGACAAATATTTTATCATCTCGATGCCTCGACGCATCAGAAACCTACAGAAGGTCATAGGTCATGACGTTCTGACAACACAGTACAACATTAGTAGTTGATGGAAGTCTCTATATTATAAACTCCAACATCAACAATCAACACATCCCAGCCCTGCCTAACACTACCCACACCCACCCAGCAGCGTCCACTCCTTCCACAACATCCAACCTCTCCACTGTCTTGTTTGCTTGCAACCGTTTCACCTAGATACAGCCCATGCGCTGTATGACCGTCCAGCAAAAGGACGCCCTTCTGCCGTCCTATCGGTGCCCTCGCCTGCATGACACAACCGGAATTCATAACGCATGTTTTTCATAATCGCATAAATAGTGGCGGTGTGCCTACGCAGAGGTGCCCTCTACGGCTGGGTCTGAGTACGTGTTGTCAGTAGCCTGGGGGGCGCATTGTAGAGTAGGGGGTGTTCGGTTTCCGTCGCGGTGGACTAATGTACTGGGTCATCTTCGGGCTGTTACGCGGCCATGCAGTCCAGATTTTGGAGACTACAGAGGGTAAAAACAAGGGGCACTTTCTTGTACTACGTATTACGTAGCTTGGCACAGCTTCAGTCGATGCCTGGCCATAAGGGTTAAAGTGCAGGATGTTCAGGTTTCAGACATGGGAGACCTGGTGGTGCAGATAGGAAAAGCCTCCATGAAGAGTCAAGCAAATCGGTGGTGTCTAGTTCTCAGCTGTGATTGGGCCATAGACATAACGGCTCGCTAGGCTCATCTCTTATCCCACCAGACGCTACAGGCAGGTACGGAGCACACACTCTCCATGGTAACAATTGGCATCCCTATGATATCAATGTGAGGGTTTATGAGTGGAATCAACAGAATCTGCTTGTGAAATGAAAACCCTATAACGAGTTTAGTGAGCACTGCTAACGTGGCTTGCTGTAGTCTACTGCCAGGAGCTGTTTAGCCTCCAGGCTTCCTAGCGAGCAATATCAGCAATCAACTGTCAATAGATCAAAGTCGCTGCATTGCGTTACCTACTCATACTAAAATGTACCTCAGTAGGTTTAACGTTAACACGTGCATCGCTGGCTTAGCACTGATGCACTTATGGTACATAGTGAAGACATCCGTCCACATTAGGCTGAAACTCCACCCACGGGTTGCGAACACATTGGTCTGGATCTGAGAGGGACATGTAACCAATGCAGCACTAATGGACTATTTCATCACACCTGTTGTATATATGCCTATTTGACTCTTACAGCTGAATGTATAATCTGTAAATCCCAGATTTCTAGAGACGTTTATTCAAAGATGCCTCTGAAAGTCACTTCTAAAGACAATATAAGTGATGTGGGGTGCCCACTTCCAGCCACCTTGCTCAGGGTTACAGGTAGTCAAGTCAAGGTTTATCTATATAGCGCTTTTTACAACAGATGTTGTCGCAAAGCATCGTTACAAGGAATCTGGTGTTCGAGCCCCCAGTGAGCAAGCCGAGGGCGACAGTGGCAAGGAAAAACACCACTACCTGCCAAGTAGCCACCACCATACGTGGGAGACTGGGGTTCGAATCCCGGTCTGGGTGACTATGCTGTGCTACACCAATAAGAGTCCTTGGGCAAGACTCCTAACACTACACTGGCCTATATGTAATATGATTAACCTTGTAAGTCGCTCTGGATAAGAGGCGTCAGCTAAATGGCAGAAATGTAAATGTAAAACTACGAGAGGAACCAAGCCTCAAAGGGGGAACCCATCCTCTTCGGGTCAACACCAGATACAAGCAAGCACAAGAAAGGAAACAGCCCTCTAGATCACCAGTCTGGATTTGTTGAGCACTGTAGGGGTTCCCATTGACTGCATAAGGCGTTTGCACAGTGCATGCTGGGTACCGAAGTCATTTAATTCTGTCCACTTCAGTATTTATCCTGCTGCTGCCATCAGCGGGCACACCATCAATAAAGACAACTGAGTAAGTTGGGTTTGGACCATTCATGCCCATGCCATGGTTTCCGAATGGTGTGGTCAGCTTTGGATCATGAGGAGCTCCTTTATTGCTCCACACGTCCTGGCCTCGTTCCATCACTCTCCTGTGACTCTATGGTCTATTATATGAGGCTTGAGTGAAACGTAATCTGGCCTCGCTGTTCTTGAAGGTTGCCAGTGGTAGAGGTATTGTGCCTACTTCCTGTACAGTGTCCTTGATCTGTTCAGCTCTGTTGTTTGAGCAGCCATAGCTATGGAATCCATGGTCTACTGGCTCGCTATAGCCAAGTTCAGATCTTGCTTCTTAATGATGCACCAAATAGACGATTTAGTCCTAGTCTAAGACCAGTCTAGCCCTAGTTAGGAGGTGTGGGATTGCAGTGGTGTTGGGAAGGAAGATAAAGGTGACCAGGATCAATAACTGATGATACATTTAGACTGATATGATCAATATTTATTGAGCTACACATACAGAAGTCTGTCTCTCAGTATGGCGCCGGGCCGCCATGTTTGCTAACCCAACATGCCAGACGTCCTATGCCCATGTCCTGTGATAATCCATCCTGCTGGAGTCAGCAAACAGATGATTTAGTCCATAGTGCTTTCCTCCGTCTTCTTGATGGATTAATACTGATGTCAATGATGGCCGGACATCAAAGACAGAACATCAAAGACAGCTCTCTATTGTCGCATGACCTAATAATGCAATCGTACCAGGGGCTACGCATAAAGCTATGCGGGTTATCAAAAACACACATGAACGCTGTCACATTAACGCTGACGTTCCTGAACCTTATTGTCACGAGGACATAAGAAACGTCTCACCATCCAATTGACCCATCCATCCTCTGCCCACGAGCAGGCTGTTTGGTGGAGGGGTTGTGGCTGTTGCAAGGCAGGACTAGCTTTACTGAACGATGGGGGGGAGGGGCCGGGGGGGAATCCAAAGCGACATAATGGGAAAACGGAGCACGCGGCACCTATCTTGTCAAGATACATGAATTATTCATGCCAGACTGTGACAACACCCACTGCTACATAACGCTGAATGTTCAGTTTAAACCGCCGTGTTGGGTTACCCAATTAAAAACTGCAGTGTTACAGGAACACGAGATATTCATAATCACACAGTTATTCTCTAATAGCCAAGCCTGAGCACGGACCGTTTAAAGGGCAGGGAATGAAGGGCAACATGGGCACCAGTATGAATTCAGCCCAATTTAATTTACAACCTAACACGATCGCTTTCATCATCAGAGGCAATACAACTATAGTTCAAATGAAGATTATTATTATTAGTAGTATTATTAATAGTTCCTGTCCAAAGACACAGACAGAAATACCTCACATGCACTGTGTACAAAGCCACGGGGGTCCTTACGGCATAGTGTTTAGTCATAAGTCCTTTTAAAAGCCTGTTTTTTTTTACGATAATGTAAAACTTGGAGTAGGACGTTATTAACACCCCTCACTGTGAGGTGATGTTGGGCTGCTGGCTGAAATAAGCACGTTATGGAATATGAGGCTTTCTTAAGGAGCTTATTAGCATTGTGGTGTGCAAGCTGGAGTTGGATCTAGATTCCATGGGATCCAGTAATACGTTTTCCGATGCTGGTCACAGATGCTGATCATAAGAGACTAATGCAAATGGCTGCTCATGGCGTGCGTCCTTCAGGAGGTAACCAATTATAAAGGAAGTTGGATAAACAGGCTACAGAGTGCGAACGCTCCACCAAAAGAACAGCTGCACCCAGAAGGAGGTGTGGGAGTGCGGTGCTGTTGGGAAGGAAGATAAAGGTGACCAGGATCAATAACTGATGATGAATTTAGACTGATATGATCAATATTTATTGAGCTACACATACAGAAGTCTGTCTCTCAGTATGGTGTTGGGCCGCCATGCTTGCTAACCCAACACGCCAGACGTCTCGGTATGGAGCTGTAGAGGTTCCTAATGGTGTCCTGTGATAATCCATCCCATGCAGCTTGAATATCCCCACACAGTTCCTGCAGATGGTGCGGTAGGGGTGGAGGTGGAGCGACACCAGGCCTTCTGGACATTTATCTTGGTGCTGACCACGGTGCCTCCACCAGGACAAAGGTGGAACTCGCCATTGAAGATGACCCGCTGCCATTCTGAGTCACTCCATGACAGTCTGGTACGACACCATCGCAGTCTTTGGTGACGGTGATGTGGTGTTAAGGGCAGTCGGCGTAGCGGTCTGCGTTCATGTGGTCCTGCATGGTGCAGCCTTCTGCCAACAATGCTTGCACTAACATGGGACTAACATGGCACTATCACCACTGCACGCTCAATGTCCACAGACCTGACTGTTGGGTCAGTCCGGTACAGGGATAAGGCCGGTCCTTGCTTACGTCACATGCGCAGCCAAGCATGAAACTCTTTAGTGCGTCTGTTTATAGAGATGTGGGGTTCAACATCCCACCCATACAGATCCATAGCGCTCCTTCTCCAACTGTATCCCTTACTAAGATGCTCAGTACTGTATCAAAGGGGGCGGGGCCAGGAGTAGGGCGACGAATCTCGAGAACCCAAGCTGACCTGCAAGGTGTGTTATATAGTGTATATGTGTATGATGTGTTATATAGGCCCCTCCCCTTAGGGGGCCTATCTGAGCCCATGCCTATTAAAAGCTGCTATGGCCCTGAATTCAACTGAAGTTGCTATAGCAATTAATAAATAATAAAAATTGATTGTAATAATTAATTTGGCTTTGTGAATTATGCACCATGTCCCATTGGACTGAACAGGACCTCACAAACATGAGCACTAAATAACATCAGAGTGGGCCCTGGATGTAAACGGTACGTCCCGATGTTCGGCTCCTTGTGACATCACTCAGCTCACTCCAGAAGGCTATCCCCGCTCCTCCCACCCACACCACCCCATCCTCTCCCCAACAGGCCTGTATAATGGAAATGGAGGCCATAAATAATGCATATAGTATATGATGCTATTTGATCGCAGAGAGGCATCGCTTCAACAGGCTTTAAATAGGCGCACTGGAATACCATTTTCAGTGCCGGGAAACGGGGGATGGCATTTTAATGCAGATGTGCTTTTTATAGCCGCACGTACACACTCAGTCACACACACGCCCCCACATCGCATCCCATCACCCACACCTGTGATTAATCTGTGCAGACGCAGTGGGTGCTGATCACACTGCAGGGGCCTGCTGTCGCACACTCTGTCTCAGAGCGGCCGGCGCCGTGTCGCTTTAACACACTTCCATCCACAGCAGGCGGAGTCACTGGGGTGACCGTACGCCACACCGTCCACTGCAGTCACAGGCCATGGGGCTTATTTTATGGTGACCATCATCGTGTAGGCATTAGGCGTGAGCCTGGATATCTGAATACACGTGTAGTGAGCCAAAGTTCAAATGACAGGTATCTTCTAAAGCCTGGAACAGGATTATGTCCAAAGCCATATCTCCATATCGGTAACTTTATGGCAACGTAATCGGAGAAAGAAAAACGTCCCCTGCTTTTCATTCAGTTTAATGCAATGAGATCCGATGCAATAAGAAATCATTTTGGAGCATAAGGTGGGACCGATATTCCCATATTCATATGCATGTACTCTCTTTTTATTAAATTGGGATTCAGATATTATTTTATTTTGGTCAACATGTAGTTATTAATAAATAACTATATGTTGGTTAGGTCTGGTTAGGTCTGGAGAACCGCGGTTGTGCCATCGGTGCCTGTTTAGGCTTTTTGTCTGGGCAATTAGGTGGGCTACGCTGATGGAGTTAATGGGAACTAGGTCCTAACCGGACTACACAGCACGAGACGGACAGACCCTCATGCGTAAGTAGATGGGGTGGGAGAGGAGCCTAGGGCTTAGCGTTTAGTGAGGTCAGTACTGACTGTTGATTGTCACTGAACTAAAGGAGCGCATTAGTGGGCGGAGCCTAGATTAGACAGGCGCTCCCAACGCATGTGACACAGACTTGTATCTTCATGAATGGAGCCATTTCCAACCGTACTGTCAGTCGCATGGCAATCACAGGAATGAACTGCAGGGCCCACCGTGGTCCGTGAAGGCCAGCCTTGTTTTACAGTCCCACTTTGCCTTTCCGTCGTGGCAGTCTATTACAGAGCGCCACTCTTTTCTCGTTCGAGGTATCTAACCAGCCTTACCTGTGCATGCCGTAGAGAGGTAAGATGGATCGGTAGGAGTAGGAGAGCCTTATTGCTCTCCCAGTAATCCTGTGCATGTGCTCTCCATGGTACGGCTGCCGCTGGTAGTTACATCCTTGAGATGCGATTGGGAACGGCATTGTCCCAGTCCGCCGATGTTCCTACAGTATAAGTAGCCTACTGTAGGTGTTGTGCTATCCAGCTGCACTAGCTGGTCTAGCCTCGGATGATCACCGTGCTGGGCTTGATTGGATGAGGAGTGTTATATCTTGTTAGTGGTGTGGGCTTTACTTCCATCACGAAGCACATCAGCATTTCAGACTCTGTGAATAACGCTGGTTTGGTCCGACTGCCAGGCAGATACCAAGCAGCAGTGCTCGGTTCTCACCATCAGCTACATGAAAGGAATGTCAACAGATCATTTTACAATAGAGTGATCATTACATCCCTAGACTCTTCACAATTGCTGGGGGCAGCGTCCTGTGGGCAGCGTCCCGTGGGCAGCGTCCTGGAGGCAGCGTCCTGGAGGCAGCGTCCTGGGGGCAGCGTCCTGGGGGCAGCGTCCCGGGGGCAGCGTCCCGTGGGCAGCACCCTGAGGGCAGCGTCCTGTGGGCAGCGTCCTGGGGGCAGCGTCCTGGGGGCAGCATCCTGGGGGCAGCATCCTGGGGGCAGCGTCCCGGGGGCAGCATCCCGGGGGCAGCGTCCCGTGGGCAGCGCCCTGAGGGCAGCATCCTGAGAGCAGCGTCCTGGGGGCAGCATCCTGTGGGCAGCGTCCTGGGGGCAGCATCCCATGGGCAGCGTCCTGGGGGGGCAGCGTCCTGGGGGGGCAGCGTCCTGGGGGCAGCATCCCATGGGCAGCGTCCTGGGGGCAGCATCCCATGGGCAGTGTCCTGAGGGCAGCGTCCTGGGGGCAGCGTCCCGGGGGCAGTGTCCCGTGGGCAGCGTCCCGTGAACAACTTCCTGTGACCACTGATGAAGGACTAGATGACCAGCAGCAGATGAGCTATCGTCTCTGACTGTCCATCTACAAGGTGGACCAGCGAGGTAGGAGTGTCTAATAGAGTGGACAGTGAGTGGACACAGTGTCTAAACACTCCAGCAGCACTGCTGTGTCTGATCCACTCACACCAGCACCACACACACTAACACACCACCACGTCAGTGTCACTGCAGTGCTGAGAATGATCCACCACCAACATCATACCTGCTCTGTGGTGGTCCTGTGGGGGTCCTGACCATTGAAGAACAGGGTAATACGGTATACAGAGAAACAGATGGACTATGGTCTGTACCTGTAGAACTAGAGTGCTCCTATATGGTCAGTGGAGCTGATATAATGGTCAGTGAGTGTAGATGTAATGTCACCAGGAAGAAATAGCTCTGCTCTCTCCCGCTGCTGCCTGGCGGAGCTTCTCTCAGCTCCCCTGTTCTAAATACGCTTATATGGATTGATTTGACAGAGCAGAAAAGCTACAGCCTCTGCGCCATAAAGCGAGATAGATGCACGTCGCTCGTCACGCCGGCATGAGAGAATCTGAGGAGCAGCATACGTGACACTCAGAGTACATGCCTACTCTTTCATGCGCTGCTATTACACCCACGCGTGAACACAGGCTCCCCCTTTACCGTACACGCTACCATCCCTTCCTCCTCCTCCAACGGGAGAACTCTTAACCTCGTGTATCGGTCGTACTGACTGAACTACGGAGGATAAGTTAATTAGCCCCTAATTTATAGAAGCCCATTCTCTTATGGACTTGGCATGAATGCTAGCAACGGCAGGAGCGGTGTCAGGGTGCGAAGGGCGAGCCTTTGTCTTTTCTGTGCCGCTGAAAAGATCATTAAATAACTGTCGCAAGGACGCGGGACTGTGTCTCTGGGCAATGCATCAACGAGGAGCAACACACCATTCGGCAGGACCATTAAGAGAGCAAGGCATCATGGGAGAGCCAGCTAATTAACACCTCATTTCAGGCAGCGGAGGGG
>JAMWET010003174.1:62500-72500 GCA_024036415.1 Prochilodus magdalenae
AGGGTGTATACTGTGTAGAGTGTATATTGTACGGTGTCTGTATGTATCGTGTATATGTGGAGTGGGTGTGTATATGGTGTATACTGTGTAGAGTGTATATCGCACAGTGTCTGTATGTATCGTGTATATGTGGAGTAGTCGTGTATATGGTGTAGACTGTGTAGAGTGTATATGGTACGGTGTGTGTATGTATCGTGTATATGTGGAGTCGGTGTGTATATGGTGTATACTGTGTAGAGTGTATAGTGTACGGTGTGTGTATGTATTGTGTATATGTGGAGTCGGTGTGTATAGGGTGTATACTGTGTAGAGTGTATATTGTACAGTGTCTGTATGTATTGTGTATATGTGGAGTGGTTGTGTATATGGTGTATCCTGTGTAGGGTGTATATTGTACGGTGTCTGTATGTATTGTGTATATGTGGAGTTGGTGTGTATAGGGTGTATACTGTGTAGAGTGTATATTGTACGGTGTGTGTATGTATCGTGTATATGTGGAGTGGTTGTGTATATAGTGTATACTGTGTAGAGTGTATATTGTACGGTGTCTGTATGTATCGTGTATATGTGGAGTCGTTGTGTATATGGTGTATCCTGTGTAGGGTGTATATTGTACGGTGTCTGTATGTATTGTGTATATGTGGAGTTGGTGTGTATAGGGTGTATACTGTGTAGAGTGTATATTGTACGGTGTGTGTATGTATCGTGTATATGTGGAGTGGTTGTGTATATAGTGTATACTGTGTAGAGTGTATATTGTACGGTGTCTGTATGTATCGTGTATATGTGGAGTGGTTGTGTATATAGTGTATACTGTGTAGAGTGTATATTGTACGGTGTCTGTATGTATTGTGTATATGTGGAGTTGGTGTGTATAGGGTGTATACTGTGTAGAGTGTATATTGTACGGTGTGTGTATGTAGTGTGTACATGTGGAGTTGGTGTGTATATGGTGTAGACTGTGTAGAGTGTATATTGTACAGTGTCTGTATGTATCGTGTATATGTGGAGTGGTTGTGTGTATGGTGTGTACTGTGTAGAGTGTATATTGTACAGAGTGTGTATGTATCGTGTATATGTGGAGTGGTTGTGTATATGGTGTATACTGTGTAGAGTGTATATTGTACAGTGTCTGTATGTTTTGTGTATATATGGAGTGGTTGTGTATATGGTGTATACTGTGTAGAGTGTATATTGTACGGTGTGTGTATGTAGTGTGTACATGTGGAGTTGGTGTGTATATGGTGTATACTGTGTAGAGTGTATATTGTACAGTGTCTGTATGTATTGTGTATATGTGGAGTGGTTGTGTATAGAGTGTATACTGTGTAGAGTGTATATTGTACAGAGTGTGTATGTATTGTGTATATGTGGAGTCGGTGTGTATATGGTGTATACTGTGTAGAGTGTATATGGTACGGTGTGTGTATGTATTGTGTATATGTGGAGTCGGTGTGTATATGGTGTATACTGTGTAGAGTGTATATTGTACAGTGTCTGTATGTAGTGTGTATATGTGGAGTGGTTGTGTATATGGTGTATCCTGTGTAGGGTGTATATTGTACGGTGTCTGTATGTATTGTGTATATGTGGAGTTGGTGTGTATAGGGTGTATACTGTGTAGAGTGTATATTGTATGGTGTGTGTATGTATCGTGTATATGTGGAGTGGGTGTGTATAGGGTGTATACTGTGTAGAGTGTATATTGTACGGTGTCTGTATGTATCGTGTATATGTGGAGTGGGTGTGTATATGGTGTATACTGTGTAGAGTGTATATCGCACAGTGTCTGTATGTATCGTGTATATGTGGAGTAGTCGTGTATATGGTGTAGACTGTGTAGAGTGTATATGGTACGGTGTGTGTATGTATCGTGTATATGTGGAGTCGGTGTGTATATGGTGTATACTGTGTAGAGTGTATAGTGTACGGTGTGTGTATGTATTGTGTATATGTGGAGTCGGTGTGTATAGGGTGTATACTGTGTAGAGTGTATATTGTACAGTGTCTGTATGTATTGTGTATATGTGGAGTGGTTGTGTATATGGTGTATCCTGTGTAGGGTGTATATTGTACGGTGTCTGTATGTATTGTGTATATGTGGAGTTGGTGTGTATAGGGTGTATACTGTGTAGAGTGTATATTGTACGGTGTGTGTATGTATCGTGTATATGTGGAGTGGTTGTGTATATAGTGTATACTGTGTAGAGTGTATATTGTACGGTGTCTGTATGTATCGTGTATATGTGGAGTCGTTGTGTATATGGTGTATCCTGTGTAGGGTGTATATTGTACGGTGTCTGTATGTATTGTGTATATGTGGAGTTGGTGTGTATAGGGTGTATACTGTGTAGAGTGTATATTGTACGGTGTGTGTATGTATCGTGTATATGTGGAGTGGTTGTGTATATAGTGTATACTGTGTAGAGTGTATATTGTACGGTGTCTGTATGTATCGTGTATATGTGGAGTTGGTGTGTATAGGGTGTATACTGTGTAGAGTGTATATTGTACGGTGTCTGTATGTATTGTGGATATGTGGAGTGGTTGTGTATATGGTGTATACTGTGCAGAGTGTATATTGTACGATGTGTGTGTATGTATCGTGTATATGTGGAGTGGTGGTGTATATGGTGGACTGTCTGTCAGTTATGTGTATATTGGTAAAATACCAGAATACCTGTAACCATACTTGGCCAGTGAACCTGATTCAGCTTTTGACGACAGTCCATGTATATTAAGTCAACGGTGCGGTTCATCATTAGTAGCCACGCAGTCACACATTTTCACACCCTGAGAGCTAAAGTGTCCTAGTTAATCCTAGACGACGGAATGACGAGCGGCAGAAATCTTCTATTTGAATATACAAATAAAAAAAAACCTGACCTCCATTCTGCCAGCCACTAGGGGGCGCCGAAAGGAGCTGAAGCTAGGAGCCTGCTATCCGCCTACATCGCTTCAGCTGATCAGTAAGCTATGCTGGACGCAGCCCATTAAGGGCTTCGAATGTCATAAGCAAGACCTTGTAGTCAAAGCAATCTGTCTGTGGGGCCTTGATGCTGGGCGTAATATACATATGTCCCCATGCTGTATGTGATTCCGCCGGTCCGGCCCTCCAGCTCTCCTCCATAGAGCTCCACCTATCAATCAAGCGTACTGTAAGGAGTGCCTGTTCACAAACAAAGAGAGAGGTTAACAAATGGCCCCTGCTCTGCTCTCCTCTACAGACCCTCAAATATTGAAAACGCGAGGACAGCTGGGGGTGCGGCGCCATTTAAATTCAAATGGAAGAGTCATTACTTTCCCCCTGTTCCCACTCGGGTTTGTCAAAGGCCCGAGAACCTCGCCATGGCCTAACGGGGCCTGCTTTTGAATGACAAAGTGAACGGACATTTGGCGTTCCAGGCCTTCTCGGCAATATTACTTCCCCCTCATTAGAGCTCCGCTGTGGAGAGCTATTCAAGCACGCACATGGTGGAGATCTCTGCTCCGTATGCAGTTCTGTGCTGCGCCTCGCGGTCAGCGCCTAACTCCGCTTAGCCAAGGCCGCATTACAAAACAAGACAAATAGATGGACACGGGAGTTAGGAAGCAGCGCTGGAAGTGAACTTGACACCGGTGCTCACCAGACGAGGCACGATTTCTTTCCGTCTGGTGAGCAGGTGGGGGTGATTAGGGGGGGTGATGGATGGTTGTCACATCTGGTAGTGTTAGGGAGATGGGGCGGATAGTTGCGGTTGGCTCTATGGCACCCGACAATGGCCTGAACATATTGCATTCGGTGCACAGACATGGCCCTGTGAATCACACATGCTTCGACACATACAGAGACTCAGCGTGCTCTGACAATACTCAGTGGTGCTGGCACCAAGCCAGCAAACCATAAAAATGATATTATTATATTATTATATACATATAAATTGTATTATTATATACATTATATATAGATTATTATTTACAATATTATATATAATAAAATATATTATATATAAACTGCGTCAGCAGTCTTCAGTCTTTATCTCATTGCACTTCAATCAATGTTTACAGCAGCAAAACTACACGGGCAGCATCCTGTGGGCAGCGTCCTGTGGGCAGCGTCCTGTGGGCAGCATCCTGTGGGCAGTGTCCTGTGGGCAGCGTTCTGTGGGCCGCGCCCTTTATCCACTGCTGAAGGACTAGAGGATGACCAACACTGCACTGCAGCAGATGAGCTATATTCTCTGACTGTCCATCTACAAGGTGGACCAGCAAGGTAGGAGTGTCTAATAGAGTGGACAGTGAGTGGACACAGTGTCTCAACACTCCAGCAGCACTGCTGTGTCTGATCCACTCACACCAGCACCACACACACTAACACACCACCACCACGTCAGTGTCCCTGCACTGCTGAGAATGATCCACCACTCACATCATACCTGCTCTGTGGTGGTCCTGTGAGGGTCCTGAGGGTGGCGGGTGAAACTCTGTGTTCTTCTTTCTTCAGTGGAAACTAACCCATCCAGTGCCACCACATACCAAGGTGTTTACTGGCGTCGCGTCTGTCATAGAACATCCTGTATCCAGCAGTGCACAAACCAACACAACCCTAACCAACACGTATCACAAGCCCAGGCTTGGAAGGGGGCCTGGGTGGGTTGTCACTAAGCGTGCGGTTTGAGTGGGGGGAGGGGGATCAGGGGTGTTTTACCCATGAGTACACTGCACAGCTCACTGATACACATTCACACCCCTCACCATCTGCTGGTGGAAGGACGCATGTGGGGTGGGAACGAATCGCACGGGAGAGAAGCAGCCGAGTCAGAGGTGAAATCATATGGTGGCTGTTTACATTCAAAGCTGCTCATCGGATTAGAGCAGCTCCAGCCCATAAGCTAGATAAGGCTGGTTCAGAGAAAGCTGGAGCAGAGCCGTCAATAAACCCTCCTCCGTTATCTTCTCTTACTGTTCTGAGGAGGGGTTTAAATGAAAGACATATGAAATTCCATACTGTTTATGTTCCTGTTTGTAGAAACTACAGATTAGACTGTATGGAATTCATTTCTATAAGTCTAATATCTCAGTTTCTATTTCTCCACTGCACTGTGGCTCAATCTGTCCTTCCTTTTGGTTTATGTGAGCATATAAACACAACATGTCCAAACCAAGGAAGTGTGAAGCGAGCCCATTAATCTGTATAGCGCTCACTTTGTTTTGACCTGTTGGACAGAGCTTAGTTCTAGCTAATGGAACCTGTTCTCCTTCAGTGTTCTGTGCTGATGGTGATGTGATTAGACGTTAGTGTCAGAGTAATGAATGAGCTTATATTAGAGACTGGTGGACTGAGAGACACTAGAGTCTCTTCACCTACACTGAGCTGATGAAGAGTCCTGTTCCAGAAATGATAATAGGACATTAGAGCCGTAATAAACCATGCTCCTGTTCCTCTCCATACTTCAGTACATCTGAAGGGACATACTTTAGTACTGTTACTCTCCATACTTAAGCACATCTGAAGGTACATACTTTAGTACTGTTACTCTCCATACTTAAGTACATCTGAAGGTACATACTTTAGTACTTTTACTCTTCATACTTAAGTACATCTGAAGGTAAATACTTTAGTACTTTAGTACCGTTACTCCAGTGGAGGTCTAAAGGAAGGAGCTTCTACTGACACTGGAGGAGTGTTGGAACTTGGGGAGCTACTTGGTTTGTGTACTCTGTGAGGAAGGCAGAGCTGCAGCTGTTGCGATAAGAAGCACTGTTGGCCGGTTGGAGTCCATGTTTGGCTAAAAGCTAGCCTTTGTTTTTTTTTTTTTAAAGAAACGTGAATGAAGCATCAGAGACCGAGATAAATGGGTAACCTTGGTACTTTGGGCAAAATCACATTCTCTATTACGATTACAACCAAACTAGAATTTTGTCTTTTAGGTCATACGATGGGATTGATCCTACTTAACACGACCAGGCACATCGACTAACAGGACACTCCTATGGCCAATTTGGGATTCAGATGACTGAAACTTCCCATATACCAGCCTTTCAGCTAACGGGAATAACCTTAGTGTGTTTTTACTATGTGTATGTTCAGATGGACTTGAATGCATCCCAACATATGTAGGATAAGAGATAAGCTAATCCTTTTATTGATCCCACAGTGGGTAAAGTTGCAGTGTTACAGCAGCACAGAGGAAAGAACAAATGTGTCAGGAAATATACAAATAATAAATAAGATCTACAGGGGTCGGACAATGAAACTGAAACACCTGTCATTTTAGTGTGGGAGGTCTCATGGCTAAATTGGACCAGCCTGGTGGCCAATCTTCATTAACTGCACATTGCACCAGTAAGAGCAGAGTGTGAAGGTTCAGTTAGCAGGTAAGAGCACAGTTCTGCTCAAAATACTGCAATGCACACAACATTATGGGTGACATACCAGAGTTCAAAAGAGGACACACTGTTGGTGCACGTCTTGCTGGCGCATCTGTGACCAAGACACGCTGTATTGGGCGCTCCCTTTGTAACTGATACACCACGCCGTCCTTCCGATGCTGATCTAACGCAGGCGATGTAAGTCAGCTAGTTTATTTCCTCAGCAATTAACCCCTCCATTTAAATTCATACGCTCCTATTTCTCTACAACAGAAAAGAGTGACGGGGGAGACAGAGGACGTATGGTAACTATGGGTTCGGAATCTCCCGTGTGGTTCATTACGGTGGGGCGGGGAGTGTGTGCCCTGGCAGCTATCGGAATGTTCAGCAACAGCCCAAACAGAGACAGTCCAGTACGTCAGTGCACACGTACAGGAAGGCGTCCACGACTACACACCGCCACTGAACGCATCCCATGGCTTTACGTCTGAGCTAGAACTCCACCTCACACCGTCTCTGTGTTCCCAAATGTCTTTACTACTTACTTGTCTATACTGTACATCCATTTCCTTCCTACGGTCTCTCTCGCTCTTTCTCTCCTTCGTTCCATTGACTCTCATTCGCTCATCTGAAAAGACGGACCTGCAGGTATAGATCTGGACTGAGTGACAGACTGAACAGAACCAGCAAAGAAAATTCCAGGATAAGAGTAATTCATCGGTACAATATTAAAAGCATCAATATTCAATCAGCCCACTGCATATGCATGTGCACTGTACTGCTGCTTCAACTCCTCCACCCTCCCGATCATCAAACCATCACTTACAGCTGTGCTCTCCTCACAAAGGTTGCTCCCAAAGGAGTCACTGGCGTTCCCGCCCCCCTTTAAACAGACACCAGCCTGATGGGAATGTCCTCATCAAGGAAGCCGTGGAAAACAACCTTGGATCTTTATACTCACTGAATGGTAATTGTGTTCGGGTTGCAATGATGGCCACTGATGATAAAATGCTCTCAGGGCTATTATATACCCAGCAGACTGATAGGACAGTAATCTCATCTCTGTTGATGATGTGTTAAGTACACGCAGGCTATGTTCAGACTATGTTCAGATCGGATTTCTGGCATGTCCATATTGTATCCAGATGTTTTTTTTGTCTGTACATCGAAAAACCATATGAAATCTGATTTTTGTGAATCTAAACCACTTTTAAAGATGATTCCAATCAGACTTGTATGGACGCCTCTCAGTCAGGATGCCCTGGACACTCAAAACGAATGATATAGGGCCTTCTGCATCTTCTCCACACTCCAAACAGTGACGGGGAACCCAGAGTGCACTGGGACTCAGGAAGAGCGTCAGAGAGCTCCGATCTGTGACTCAGTGAAAGAGCACTGAGGGCCAAACTTGACACAATCGGAAGTTTGAAACGATGCACCTCCTGCTTCCTCCTACAAAAGCCCCGTCACCAGCATCTCTGTACAGTTACTGGTGCCTACGTCATTCCCACAGCAGCCCTTACAGATAGATTGGTGATGTCTGAACAGACAAATCTGATCGAATCACTTACAAACAACAGTACGGACAGTCGTCTCAAAGGATCGGATTAGAGAAAAACATCAGACTCGCCTGCAGTCTGAACACGCAGTGGACGCAGTAGCACAGGGAAAGCTACCGGCCCAGATACCAGCGCTCTGTTCTAAAACCACTGGCAGGAAACCTGGCTCCATGTTTGCCAAGCAGTCCTCCAGCTTTCTGTGGATAGACACACTGTTCCTAGTGTACGGAAGACATGGCATACCGTATTCCACCAGTCCCAGCAACATAAAGATTTTTGCCCAGTAGCAATTATCAATCAATCGATCAATCAATCAATCAGTCCATGTTTATTTGTATAGATTACCAACCTACAATCATCTCAGTCCATGCATATCAATTTGTATAGAAGCATTTTTACTTGTATATAACCTTTAAAACCAACGTACAAAATTTCAAAGCAGCTTCACAGAAAATCATTTTGTTATATAAGATAAAGAAAGAAAAAAAGAATGAAGAAGTTAATGTACAGACATTTGAGGGGTGGGGTTGGGGGGGGGGGGGGGGTTCCAAGCCCCCCTTGAGCAAGCCAGAGGCAACAGTGAATAGAGGCAACAGTGGTGAGGAAAAACTCCCCTGGGTCAGGAAGAAAGCTCGAGAGGAACCAGGCTCAAGGGTGGAACCCAACCTCCTCAGGTCGAACCCGGATGAGACGAGAGAGACAGAACTAACATTAGATCCAGTCTGATTAGATCCAGTCTGATTAGATCCAGTCTGATTAGATCCAGTCTGATTAGATCCAGTCTGATTATTCCAGGAGGGAGTAACTGCAAGATGGAGCCGATCATAGAAAGAGTTCATGATCAGAGCCAGACGCTGGTCAGTGTAAGGTTGTAGTCATGCCGGTTGATGCCGGGTGATGCCGGGTGATGCCGGGTGATGCCGGGTGATGCCGGGTGATGAAACTGATCACATCAGTGGTTATGAAATCTGGTGAGTGGATCCGTCTCACCATAGCAATAAACAGCGAGTTGGATTCATATCAGCTTGCACATAAACATGGCCATAGCATCAACGATGCAGGTGGACACACTGGTTCATTTCGGGTCAAACATCTGGACAAAGGTCCGGGAGCCTCCAGGAGACGTTTGGAACCACACATGGCTCCCCAAACCTCCTCCCGAGATATCAGTGGGTTAGTTCAAAATCCTGTCTTAAGCAGTTTTTTATATTTACATTAATTCTAATGATCCATATTCCCTGATGAGGTGTGTATTTATGTGCACAGGAAGTTAATTATTGATTATTCATTATTGATTATTGATGATAAAGCTTTCAGCCCTTTCAGAACCCT
Organism: Prochilodus magdalenae; assembly: GCA_024036415.1. Classification (NCBI taxonomy): domain Eukaryota; kingdom Metazoa; phylum Chordata; class Actinopteri; order Characiformes; family Prochilodontidae; genus Prochilodus; species Prochilodus magdalenae. The sequence goes on from JAMWET010003174.1 coordinate 71,743, forward strand.
CTACTGCAGATCACCTACCAGCAGCTGATCTGAGCATCCCACCACCGGCCTGTCACACCTCATGCACTCACACCCCCTTTACAGGCAAACGTAACTACTAGGCTCCCTCTCCCTCCTTCTCTACCTCTCTTCCTCTCATCCATCCCCTCTTTTCATTATACACACACCCAAATCACAGAGCATGCCTCTCAGATGCACACGCACGCACACACGCACATACGTGTGCAAGCAAACCCATACCCAGCTCAGTCTCGGCCTCACACACCAACAACACCCTTTCCCTCCCTCTCTCCATCACACACACACGCACACCCAAGCACTCCACTCTCACCCCGACGCTCCCTCCCACCCCCCCCCACGCTTCCTCGCTCACACACATCCACACTTACAGCACACATCCACACATCCTGGCCTGCTCCGTCAGCTGAACTGACAGTATTAATGAGCTTCTTCTCCCCTCCTCTCAGCCTAAGCCAACTGGCACCCACTCGAGGGAATTTCTCGGTCTGAATTGCGGCCATTAATCACAATCTAGGGCAACACAGTGCCATCTCGCGTATGTGTGTGCGAGCGTGTGGCCATCAGAGCCATGCACACTGCGTGACAGCGAGAATAAGAAAGGGGCGGAGAGATTAAGAGCGGGGACACCGGTCCAGACTGACTCACAACAACACCACCAGTACAGTGGAAAACACAGCAGGTGACTGCCACCGTTCTGCCAGCACCCCATCGGAGCTGCACTCTCGGGATAATACACT
>JAMWET010003174.1:77500-120000 GCA_024036415.1 Prochilodus magdalenae
GGTTGGCACATGTTATGGGGCTGGTTGGCACCATGTTCAGAGGCCACCATTTCAAAGACTGGAGTTACAAATACGCATGATCGGTGCAATCAATAAAAAGGAAGCCACAAAAGTAAACGTGTCATTTTAATATCGTCAATAAAGTTATCATTATGAAAATACTGGAATCTGAAAACAGAGTAAAAGAATCTACACTCATATGACATTGATGTGTGGCATTGGCGTCCATGATTTTCCACACCAGGGATGAAACCCCCAGGTAAACCCTTCGTCTTCTGGACTGGGTTTACAATCACATGACTGTAACACAAACTGCAATCAGCAGCAAAGATCAGTGAAAATCACACCGACACATCATTTCATTCATGAACACTATTAAACTGAACACTACGTAAACGCTGAACGCTCCGCACACGCAAGTCCACCAGGCCTGAAACCATCATCCAATTACAGTCAAGGGTAAACTCGACTGCTCTCGAGGGTAAACAAATGCAGCGTGCTCTCTTATAAATGATAGTTTTATTGAGTGGAGTGGCCGCTATGACCGCTCGGGTAACGGACGATCCTAGCTGCACCACTGAGCAGCACAAACGCTGTATATGTCAATGGCTAGTAGCTGCTGAGGCGCTCACGCCATGCAGAGGCGGCATGTGTGAATTAGGCATAAGGAGACACATCAAAAGAACATTAGTGATTATTTTTATTATTATTATTATTATTAATAGGCTGATAATAATGCCGAAATGGCTACACATCCTGATTTTATCAGTGAACTAGGCATAAGGAGATACATCAAAGAAATATTAGAGGCTATTATTATTATTATTATTATTATTATTATTATTATTATTAATAGGCTGATATTAATGCCGAAATAGGCTACATATCCTGATCTTATCTGTGAATTAGGCATAAGGAGATACATCAAGAAATATTAGAGGTTATTATTATTATTATTATTATTATTATTATACAGTTGAATCAGGCACCTCAGAGCAATCACTGAACAGTTGCAGATCCAGGGTTGGCACTCACACCAGCGCTCACTGGAACACGCGACACAGGTCACGTAGCCAGTGTTTCACAAACTGCTCTACAGTAACTCCAGTTAACCAGCTAAATCATGCTAGCGCTGTAGCGGGACACTGATCAGTAGGTACTGATGATCTATGGCTCAGGAAAGTAAGCGATGGCATAATCTGTCACAGTGATGATGACCACCTTTGGCAGGCGGCTGCACGACTACATGCACACAGACTACATGTTACGACGCTTAACACCACGTCACCATCACCAAAGACCGCAGTGGTGTCGTACCAGACTGTCATGGAGTGACTCAGAATGGCAGCGGGTCATCTTCAGTGACGAGTCCCGCTTTAGTCTTGGTGGAGACGCCCAACGAGTCCGTGTGTGGAGGCACCGTGGTCAGCACCAAGATCAGTTAGTTATTACACGTCCAGAAGGCCTGGTGTCACTCCACCTCCACCCCTACCGCACCATCTGCAGGAACTGTGTGAGGTTATTCAAGCTGCATGGGATGGATTATCACAGGACTCCATTAGGAACCTCTACAGCTCCATACCGAGACGTCTGGCGTGTTGGGTTAGCAAACATGGCGGCCCAATGCCATACTGAGAGACAGACTTCTGTATGTGTAGCTCAATAAATATTGATCATATCAGTCTAAATTTATCATCAGTTATTGATCCTGGTCACCTTTATCTTCATTCCCAACACCGCCGCACTCCCACACCTCCTTCAGGGTGCAGTTGTTGATGATGATGAGTGCATAATAACAGAAAGGCGATATAGCTGTCAAAGTTGCAAGTCACTCAGTCCCTAGCTCACTCACTCACTCACTCAGTCCCTAGCTCACTCACTCACTCACTCACTCAGTCCCTAGCTCACTCACTCACTCGCTCAGTCCCTAGCTCACTCACTCAGTCCCTAGCTCACTCACTCACTCACTCAGTCCCTAGCTCACTCACTCACTCACTCACTCAGTCCCTAGCTCACTCACTCACTCACTCACTCACTCACTCACTCACTCACTCCCTAGCTCATTCACTCACTCACTCCCTAGCTCACTCACTCACTCAGTCCCTAGCTCACTCACTCACTCACTCACTCAGTCCCTAGCTCATTCACTCTCTCACTCCCTAGGACACTCGCTCCCTAGGACACTCACTCCCTAGGACACTCACTCCCTAGGACACTAGCAATCATAAGCAGAAGCCTAACTACATGTTATATTTGGCACCAGTGGGAAACCAGCGGTGAGTCATATGCAATATCTGAAATTTAATTTGCCACTAGTCTGATTAAACTCAGCTTCATCACTATTCATCACCAATGTAATCCAGGCCAATTAACGCCAGTGCAAACACTTAGTTATGGGCTCAAATAACCAGATAATAAAGTTTATTCTTTAGCAGCTCACAGAAAAGACACAAGCTGCTCTCTCACGTCTTCTGTGCCATCCTGTCCTCTGCTATCCATTTGGTACAACAAGGACACGCTCTCCTCCTTCAGCTTTTGCTTTGTCCTTGTGTGTTGGGTCTTGCGATGTGATGCTTGTGATGACTCTGTGCCTTAAAAGTGACAGCAATAATAAAAATAATAAAAATAAAGATTCTCTGAACCTAAATAAAGGACTGGCACTCTTGTTTCTCAGGGCCAAGTGCACCCACCTACTTCAATGCCAATACACAGTTCGATTTGCCCAGGATCAGCCCATTACAGAGAATCAAAACAACCTTTTACGGGCGGATTTTCAAGTGCTTCCATACAAAGGCAGCACTCCTGCGCGAGAGCTCTTTTCTTGCAGCCAGATGTGCCATTCAAAGCTCACGGCACAGAATTAACATCCGAGGGATAAAACAATCTAGCAGTCTAACAAGGATGTGCATACCTTCACCGGCATGCGCACGTGGGTGGTAACTCGTGGCAGTTACGCAGGTATTGTTATGGAAGCGGAGCAGTCATAATGTCAAATTCATCACTGTCCAACGGGAAACATTTGCAGGTTTGTGCATCGTTTGAACACGCCAGCTGCTGTTTACACTGTGTGAAGGTTTCGTGATGAATGGACCAACACAAGGGACAAGTGCTTGGGAAAAAAGTTGGGTTCCATTGACTTACATTAAAGTTCTCTAAATGTGTATATATGTTTTGGGGATACATGTTTTTCTTCAGATAGCTACGAAATAGCCCTGATTTATTTTCCAGCTAACGTTCAGAACAACATCATAAATTTCAATCAATCAATCAATCAATCAACCTATGCTAACCCACACGACCGGGTAGACCGGGTAAACCGGGTAACGCCACCCACCCACCCGACCAGGTCCGCCCACCCACCCGACCAGGTCCGCCCACCCACTCGAGCACATCCACCCACCGGGAGCACACGTTTACTCAGTCCCTAGCTCACTCACTCACTCAGTCCCTAGCTTGCTCACTCACTAACTCACTCCCTAGCTCGGTCACTCACTCACTCACTCACTCCCTAGGACACTCAATCCCTAGCTCACTCACTCACTCACTCCCTAGCTCACTCACTCACTCACTCCCTAGCTCACTCACTCACTCACTCCCTAGCTCACTCACTCACTCGGTCAGTCCCTAGCTCGCTCACTCACTAACTCACTCCCTAGCTTGCTCACTCACTCGCTCACTCACTGTCTCACTCCCTAGGTCACTCACTCCCTAGGTCACTCACTCCCTCGTTCACTCACTCACCCCCTTGCTCACTCACTCCCTCGCTTACTCACTCTTTGGGTGCAGGGGGTTGCTGGATCCTATCCCTGTACGGGAAACACCCTGGCCAACCTGGATCTCCAACTGATATATCTTTATAACTGGTAATTGTGTATTCCTGAGGACTTGATGTTTGATGTTTGAGGTTCTACAAAGTCGACCGGGTAAACCGATTCCACCCACGCAATCTGGTAAACTCACTCCCTAGCTCACTCACTCACTCAGTCCCTAGCTCACTCACTCACTCAGTCCCTAGCACGCTCACTCACTAACTCACTCCCTAGCTCGGTCACTCACTCACTCACTCACTCCCTAGGACACTCAATCCCTAGCTCACTCACTCACTCACTCCCTAGCTCACTCACTCACTCACTCCCTAGCTCACTCACTCACTCACTCCCTAGCTCACTCACTCACTCGGTCAGTCCCTAGCTCGCTCACTCACTAACTCACTCCCTAGCTTGCTCACTCACTCACTCACTCACTGTCTCACTCCCTAGGTCACTCACTCACTCACTCCCTAGCTCACTCACTCACTCAGTCCCTAGCTCACTCACTCACTCAGTCCCTAGCACGCTCACTCACTAACTCACTCCCTAGCTCGGTCACTCACTCACTCACTCCCTAGCTTGCTCACTCACTCACTCACTGTCTCACTCCCTAGCTCACTCACTCACTCACTCCCTAGCTCACTCACTCACTCAGTCCCTAGCTCACTCACTCACTCAGTCCCTAGCTCACTCACTCACTCAGTCCCTAGCACGCTCACTCACTAACTCACTCACTGTCTCACTCCCTAGGTCACTCACTCCCTAGGTCACTTACTCCCTAGGTCACTCACTCCCTCGTTCACTCACTCACCCCCTTGCTCACTCACTCCCTCGCTTACTCACTCTTTGGGTGCAGGGGGTTGCTGGATCCTATCCCTGTACGGGAAACACCCTGGCCAACCTGGATCTCCAACTGATATATCTTTATAACTGGTAATTGTGTATTCCTGAGGACTTGATGTTTGATGTTTGAGGTTCTACAAAGTCCTCTGTCCAGGGCTCTGTCTCTCAGATTGCTTTACTCAGATGTATTTAAGCTTACTCCCCGTTTAGCTAGTGCGATTTGTCTTTCCTCCTTCAGCAGTTTCCCTCATGCTTCACTCAACTGGCTGCTTCTCATAAAGCCATGCTTTATGTGCACGGAGACGAGGATTAATCACGACCCGAGCATCTAAACCGGGATTAACCGAGAACGTTGTTAACTGTGGTGGTGGGATGAGCTAAACGAGCCTTTGCTCATTTGTTTTAGCTCTGGATAAGTCTATTATGTTTTGAGACATGATTAAATAGTCACTTTTAATTTCGTTCGAGTGCAACATAACAGTACTGTAATAACCCGGAGGACATTACAGGGCCCCCTGGTGGCTGCCGGGCCCTAAGCAGCTGCTTATGTAGCTTATTAGGAAGAGCCGGCACTGATGATACTGATGATGACTGTGTTTGGTAAGGAGTTGTGTCGTCTCTGAAATTAATAAATGATTTTATTCTGAGTCAGTCAGCATGCTAACAAATCTGAAGAAGGCATTGTCCACAGACACCGCCAACAGAAACCAGAGAACACCCGATCTGAAGTAGGCTGGCCATAATAATATTAATATCTGATGTACAACTGCACACGTATACCTTAGTTACTATACAGAGTGTGAGAATTTAAAGAATCAGCTAATCCACCGGTCCGTCCGCATGCTTCAGTGTTTCATTAGCATAACCTGTCCTGTTTAGTTCAACTCAGAATAAAACTTGGAATGAAATTTGGGACACATTCGGCCAAAAACCAAAACCGGGAAATATTAATAGCTGTACTTTATATTTCCCCAAAAACATCTAAAGCCTAAGAAACTTTTTTAAACACCCAAACCTTCCCCAATACAACCAAAACACCTCCCAGCACATCCAAACCTTCCCCAGTACAACCGAAACACCTCACAGTACACCCAAACCTTCCCCAGTACAACCAAAACACCTCACAGTACACCCAAACCTTCCCCAGTACAATCAAAACACCTCACAGTACACCCAAACCTTCCCCAGTACAACTAAAACACCTCCTACTACACCCAAACCTTTCCTGGTACAACCGAAATCCCTGTTAGTACACCCAAACCTTCCCCAGTACAACCAAAACACCTCCAAGCACATCCAAACCTTCCCCAGTACAACCAAAACACCTCCTAGTACACCCAAACCTTCCCCAGTACAACCAAAACACCTCCTAGTACACCCAAACCTTCCCCAGTACAACCAAAACACCTCACAGTACACCCAAACCTTCCCCAGTACAATCAAAACGCCTCCCAGCACATCCAAACCTTCCCCAGTACAACCAAAACACCTCCCAGCACATCCAAACCTTCCCCAGTACAACCAAAACACCTCCCAGCACATCCAAACCTTCCCCAGTACAACCAAAACACCTCCCAGCACATCCAAACCTTCCCCAGTACAACCAAAACACCTCCCAGTATACCCAAACCTTCACCAGTACAACCAAAACACCTCCCAGCACACCCAAACCTTACCCAGTACAACCAAAACACCTCCTAGAACACCCAAACCTTCCCCAGTACAACCAAAACACCTCCCAGCACACCCAAACCTTCCCCAGTACAACCAAAACACCTCCTAGAACACCCAAACCTTCCCCAGTACAACCAAAACACCTCACAGTACACCCAAACCTTCCCCAGTACAACCAAAACACCTCACAGTACACCCAAACCCTGCCCCAGTACAACCAAAACACCACCTAGTACACCCAAACCTTCCCCAGTACAACCAAATCACCTCCTAGTACACCCAAACCTTCCCCAGTACAACCAAAACACCTCACAGTACACCCAAACCTTCCCCAGTACAACTAAAACACCTCCTACTACACCCAAACCTTCCCCAGTACAACCAAAACACCTCACAGTACACCCAAACCCTGCCCAGTACAACCAAAACACCTCACAGTACACCCAAACCTTCCCCAGTACAATCAAAACACCTCACAGTACACCCAAACCTTCCCCAGTACAACCAAATCACCTCCTAGTACACCCAAACCCTGCCCAGTACAACTAAAACACCTCCTACTACACCCAAACCTTTCCTAGTACAACCAAATCACCTCCTAGTACACCCAAACCTTCCCCAGTACAACCAAAACACCTCACAGTACACCCAAACCTTCCCCAGTACAACTAAAACACCTCCTACTACACCCAAACCTTCCCCAGTACAACCAAAACACCTCCCAGCACATCCAAACCTTCCCCAGTACAACCAAAACACCTCCTAGTACACCCAAACCTTCCCCAGTACAACCAAAACACCTCACAGTACACCCAAACCTTCCCCAGTACAATCAAAACACCTCACAGTACACCCAAACCTTCCCCAGTACAACCAAATCACCTCCTAGTACACCCAAACCCTGCCCAGTACAACTAAAACACCTCCTACTACACCCAAACCTTTCCTAGTACAACCAAATCACCTCCTAGTACACCCAAACCTTCCCCAGTACAACCAAAACACCTCACAGTACACCCAAACCTTCCCCAGTACAACTAAAACACCTCCTACTACACCCAAACCTTCCCCAGTACAACCAAAACACCTCCCAGCACATCCAAACCTTCCCCAGTACAACCAAAACACCTCCTAGTACACCCAAACCTTCCCCAGTACAACCAAAACACCTCACAGTACACCCAAACCTTCCCCAGCACAACCAAAACACCTCACAGTACACCCAAACCTTCCCCAGCACAACCAAAACACCTCACAGTACATCCAAACCTTCCCCAGTACAACCAAAACACCTCCTAGTACACCCAAACTGTCCCCAGTACAACCAAAACACCTCCCAGTACACCCAAACCTTCCCCAGTACAACCAAAACACCTCACAGTACACCCAAACCTTCCCCAGTACAACCAAAACACCTCCTACTACACCCAAACCTTCCCCAGTACAACTAAAACACCTCCTACTACACCCAAACCTTCCCCAGTACAACCAAAACACCTCCTAGTACACCCAAACCTTCCCCAGTACAACCAAAACACCTCCTACTACACCCAAACCTTCCCCAGTACAACTAAAACACCTCCTACTACACCCAAACCTTCCCCAGTACAACCAAAACACCTCACAGTACACCCAAACCTTCCCCAGTACAACCAAAACACCTCACAGTACACCCAAACCTTTCCCAGCACAACCAAAACACCTCCTACTACACCCAAACCTTCCCCAGTACAACCAAAACACCTCCCAGCACACCCAAATCTTCCCCAGTACAACCAAAACACCTCCCAGCACATCCAAACCTTCCCCAGTACAATCAGAACATGCCCCCAGTACAACCAAAACCCCCTCTTAATAAAACACCTACATGCACTATCAAAATCTAGTACATCACTGTGTACGTGATCCGTGCCTGTGAGACAGAATCATGGAGAGCTCACAGGGCTGGAAACTAAACCAATACTTGGTAAGTAGTCACCGCATAGAAAGTGGACTTCCATATTCCTTACTACACAGCAATGGGATTTCAGCCCGACAAGCTGGAGGTGAATTTGACTACCCAGGGTAAATGCATGTGGCCAAAATCTTCTCAGGATGTAATCCGGATACCAGTCACATGACATGACCAGGTGTAAACCGGGTCTTTGAAATTCTAATAAAGGCACTTCAGGCACTATTTTACTCGTTCAAACAGTTTTAGACAACTTCTTCCACCCCTGAATTACTACACACACATAAACACTCAAACACCCAAACAACCATGTGCACCCTTACAGCCCATTCAGTGCCCTCCTGATTCACGGATGGCTTTCCTCCCTTTACTGAACTACAGCCACCTTCCATAAGCCCTCCCTGGCTTGCAGAGCACTGAGGTCAAGCACCCAGCAGCCGATCATAACAATCTTCCTCTCTGAGTAAGACTGCCTCTGGGCACTGCCGCCTCCTGCCTCCACCAGGAGCTGACGAGCGGATTGTTGAGGATCTCATGGAGAAATTCACGGCAAAATTACAGGGCAGAAAGGCAAACGGTGCAAGCTCAGCTGTCTGCCGCCAAACAGAGGGAGTAACCGGCTATCAGAGAAAAGCACTCGTTTGCTGGACAGACGAGGGCAGAAAGGGCCAGTAACCACCACCTGCCTCGAAGCTGAGGTCCCTCAAAGAGACAGAGAGAGCAAACAAATACACTTACGGTGCACTCTCTCTACCAGCCTGTGGTTTACCAGTACCTGTTAGATGCAACCCAAAGACACCAGTCCACTTTACAGCGTTAAATAGTGGGGTTGGTGTGGCACAGCACACTGTTACCCACTAGAGAGTTACCACTCCGCCTTGGAGACTGGGGTTCGAGTCCCAGTCTGGGTAACTATGCCTGTGCTGCACCAATAAGAGTCCTTGGGTAAGACTCCTAACACTTCATTGGCCAACGTGTAATATGAATAACCGGTATCACATTAGAATAAGGCTACCTTTATAAAGAGTTTATGAATGGTTTAAAAAGAGCTTATTAATTATCCATAAGCAGTTACAATCTCAGCTTTTGATGTTTACAGATCATACTTCATCGTTTCCATGAGTCCGCATGAATGCTGCCAGCTTCAATACATATTCATAAACATCTTATGGAGGCTCTCATCTGTTCCCCCATTCATTAACACTTTATAACTGCTTATTAATACTTTGTAAAGTGTTTATGACCTAACTAATAAATGCTAACCTATTTTAAACCATTCATTAATCCTTTATAAAGGCAGCCTTATTCTAAAGTGGTACCGAGTAACCTTGTAAGTCGCTCTGGATAAGAGTGTCAGCTAAATGCCGTGAATGTAAACAGAACCATATGTAATGACGAGGGGTGTGCGCGGTTATTCAAGCCCCCTGATGACTCTTCAAGGTGCCAGTATTCCAAGACTGAAATCACTGACCAGTTATTTGTATCATTGGATTTGCTGTATTTGACCTGTACTTGTTTCAGAATCGGGAAACCCAAAATCCACAGGCTAACAAGTCTAAACACAATGCTAGTGTTTGGGAATGAGTACACTATGTGCCCATAGGACATCAGTCCAAATGGTTAAGTTCATCCATCATCAGGTTCATCAAGCATAAAGCGAATCTCATAGGCAAGCAGTGAAGGTACAGTGGTCACCAGAGATGGCCACAAGTCCCAAAATACAAGTCCAAGTCAAATCACGACTCTATAGGTTAGAGTCCAAGTCAAGTCACGAGTCTTTAGGCTAGAGTCCAAGTCAAGTCTTAAGTCAATTTACACAAAGCATATATAGAAACTGTAGCATTAGAAAAAAGTGTAGATTTAAAAAACACAACAGATTAAAAAAACAAAACTATTTTTTTTTTTACAGTCCAGCACTTCTTTTCTTTCTTTTGTTTTGTTTAAATGCTCCATATTTCCTTACAATATTCACTCACAAAAAACGGCATGCTCTACAACTCTCAAACAGAACAAACTAGAAGCAACATCACTTCCTGTTTCGGCACCACACTCTGCCTCACACTTCCTGTTTCCTGCCAGCTGACGGGGTTAATACTGTATGATACATATCTGGAATGATGGCTAAACGGCTAAGCGGCTAGCACAAACCTATCCGGGTGTGTGTTCAGATGCCGTATGAAGTTTGATGTGGTCGATCCAGTGTCTGTTATTTGTCCCCCACACTCTCTGCACGTCGCCACTCTTCTGTTACATGCTAGGATCGTGAATTCCCTGTAACCAAAGGCTAAAAATCTCTGACCCACATAGATCACTATGTGCAATCAATGCCAAGAGTTAGGTAGAGTGGTGTTAAGCATGCCACACTGGGTTTCACTACTAGGCAGTCTGATAGATGAATCTGGGTTTGACGTATACCTGGATGCTTGCATAGTGCCAACAGCAAAGTTTGGCAGAGAAGGAATCATGGCCTGGGGCTGTTCCAGGGAAGGATAATGCTAATGCTACTGGCACAGCCACAAATGGGGGCCCCACTCCGTATTAATGCCCATGGTTTTCAGGTGTCCACATACTTTTGGCAAACCACAAGCGCCTGAATATGAGTGTGTGCCAAGGTCACATCATTATGTTTGTTCACAGATGTAAGCAATCAATTTACTATTACATTCCTCCAGCCCGAACAATCAAATGCAGATCTATTTGAGCTTTCTATCCAGTGTCTACAGTATTAAGTATTAGACTAACACTATTAACACTATTATACGTTTCTACAGTATCCTGTGTATATGATTTTTTGGCCTGTATGAACTCTAAAGCTTTCAGCTGCAGTTATAACTCTGGCACGTCTTCAAAACAAAAGAGTGTAATCGCTGGCGACATACGCCCACTCACTCAGAGCGGCTCGGTGTGAAGCGGTTCACTGCAGAGAAACTCAGATCTCTCCACAATGGTGGTGATGGGAACCGGGTGGGAAGCCTTAACAGTCACAATCCGGCACTACCAGTGAACCAGTGGTCTCTCACTCATCTTCTAAATCACTTTGTCCTTCTGGGTCACGGGGGGATGCTGGAGCCTATCCCAGCACTTAGTGGGCGGAAGGCAGGAAACTCCCTGGACACCCATTGCAGTGCGGACACACAGACATACACATACGCCTCGGGGGGCAATTTAGCATCTCCAGTTCACTGCTTGTCTTTGGACTGTGGTAGGAAACCCACACAGACACGGGGAGAACATGAGAACTCCACACGGAGAGGACCCCGGACATCCCGTCTGGCAATCGCACCCAGGCCCTTCTTGCTGTGAGGCGACAGTGCTACCCACCGTGCCCACCAGTGAACCCACAGTCTCTGGAGTCACTGGCCAGAGACAGACATACACCGACACTCATACCTGGTGGGGGCATATTAGCATCTCCAGTTCACCTAACTGCACGTCTTTGGACTGTGGGAGGAAACCAGAGCACCCGGAGGAAACCCACGGTGCCATTGGGGGGGGAAGGAGCCCAGTCTGGGAATCCAACCCAGTCTGTTCTTTCTCTGAGATGGCAGCGCTACCCACTGCACCACAACGCCCACCAGCGTGCATGCCGACCGGGTCCTTTGGAGTGCCGATGGAAACCGTGGATAACCTCAGCAACCCATTTCCCTCACAGCATCCTGCGTATACCTCTCCACCATGAATATGGATATATGGATAAGATGTGCTCTAGGACATAACGGCCTCGGCCTCGGCTGCCGAGCTCGGACCTTGAACATGGAGGCGGCATATACCTGGAGGTGGCATCCCATTCTTTCCCACTGCTGAGACCTGACGACCCCTTGGGTTCTGTTAGGGGCTCTGCATTTTGTGCGCACACACCACCAAAAGTACCTGCCCATCCAATTAGCCTAAGTAGCCTAATTAGCTCCTTTAAGGAGCACTCACTACAACATGTTCGTGACTCACTGGGAACGATTCTGACTCCAGAACGGACCGTTCCACATCAGACCACTCTGAGTGACTGTGTTCACATCCTAATCATTTCATTTTGGACGTAGATCATCATTTAACGTAGAAATACCACTGGATTTCCCCATTAAGTATATGATGCGTGACAGCTAAAGCTCTCCATAATCAGCCTTGTTGACTTTGTCGACTGATCACTGTCGCCCTGCACACTCTTACTGGCCCCCAGAAGAAAAGGCGGGGTTGATTGGTCATGCTGTCACCAGCGATCTGTTTCAGTGGTTTCATGTTTCCCCCAGCCGGAGCCGAGCACCCGGCCAACGAGGGTAAATCCTCTTTCATGCACAAAGGCTTCGAATCGCCGGCGGCAGGACGCGGTCCTTCTCCCATGGATGACATCACCATCCCTCCAGATTTAGAGAGTGTATATTTGTTTTGCTCCAGCTTTATTAACAAGGTCATCTCGGGATCGTTACAATCGGCGTGTCCTAGCGCTCACCCTCATCCTACAAAGCGTATCCTCCGCTCGCCAGGCTGAGAAATCCTCCATTGTCCCTAAACATCTTTGTTCTGACGAATTAGTAGGTGCCGAGCGAACCGTGTCTGATACAAAGACAAACAGAGGAGAGGAGGTGGGGGAGGAGCGGAGGATCTCCCCCCCATTTGCCTGAAATGTTTCTTTGATTGGCTTCTTTGTCACGTGGGGATAATGCACCTGAAGTGGACACAGAGGGTTAAAAGCCCCGGCAGAATGTGGAGCGGGCCGCCTGGGGCCCGAAACGGAATTCCACAGGAACCAATTAGATGGAGCTGCCGGGGTTGGAATGCGAGCAGTGGATTCTGGGATAGGGCGCAACAGCTCCGTTTCATCTGTGCCGCCTCAACTGGACATGTTTGTGTGCGAGCTTGAGCGTGTAGGTTTATGAGAGGCGACAGTATGGGGGCAGTTAGCATCACGTGCGCTAGCGATGTCATCGTTTTTATTATTATTATTATTATTATTTTTCTGCGTTTGCTGGTGTTTCTTTTTCCCTGATGTGCACATAATTTGCTTTTGTCTAGTTCCATTACCTCCAAACGCACCTCGCATGATGAAAAAGCCTTCTCGTTATTTCCAGACCCGGCGGTCGCCGGAGCACGGACTGGATGGGCGGGAAGCTGAAAGAGTGCGTAGTGGTCTTTGCTGAAGGAAGATGAAAGAAAGAACGAAATAATGAAAGAAAGAAAGGAGGGAGAGCAGGAGGGAGGGAGGGATGGTTGCAAATGAACCAAATGTAACCGCCATGTGTTGGTGGTCTCAGATCCTCCTGGGGCCTCCATTGCTGCCGAGCTGGGACCTTGAACCTGGAGGCGGCATTCCTTTCTTTCCCAACGCGGAGACCTTACGACCCCTTGGGTTCGGTTTTGAACTCTGCATTTCGTGCGCACACACCTCCAAAAGTGCCTCCCCTTCTAATTAGCCAGTTGGGCTACGTTAAGGAGCACCCACTGACACAGACCCTCAACATCTTGTATGGTCTCCATAGAAAGGCCTTTCCAGCAGAATGGGAACTCCAGAGCAGCAGATCAGGGGTCTAAGATCGCCATGATCAGTTACACCATAATCTCGGTACCTCAACTGAACCAGGTGGTCTGCAAGTTCATTTAATGACATGGCCAACACTGCGTATGGCACATGCAACCACTCCACCAGATATTAATGCACTACACGAAGTGACGAGAGCGATTTGGCCTCCGTTGTTTCACTGCACCACAAATTAAGAAATCGCTTGATGCCCAGACAGGACTTAACGACTGTGTCAACCAATGTTGGGTATAGGGTTGCCACCCGTTGCATTAAATGTTGCATCCGATATTTGTTCCGTATTTCGGTAAACATCCGATACACACGCATGTCACACACACATTAATGCTAACTAAGAATTACACTATGGAACAGAAGTAGAAGTTCATTTTCACATATCTATGATTGATTACCCCCTGCGATGGACTGGCGGCCTGTCCAGGGTGTTTCCTGCCTTCCACCCAGTGACCACTAGGGAAGGCTCGGGGCTGCCCTTAAGACCCAGAACCCTACCTTCACACGAGCAGGCAACAAGTCGCAGGTGTCACCCTAAGTTTGTTTCTTGTGGGTGTTCGAGCTGCTCGTTAGATAGTTCAGGCAGCACCTAATTCAAAAACACAGTCAACTCCGAGTATAAATGTGGGTGTAGTGGTTGTAGTGGAGTGAGTTTTCACTCTTCACTACACTCTCCACTCTCCACTGAGTCTCAGGAAGTTAAATATACAGGTCTGTAGATTAATAAAAGATGAACTCGCTTTAGAGGATCAGTTTTAGAGTGAAATAGCTGAGGATAGCTAACAGCTAGGCTAACCATGTTTCAAGTAAACTGAGCAGCGTTAGCAGCAGCTAGCTCTAAACAGTGGATACAGCAATAACAGCTCTGAGGTAAATGTGGGTGTAGTGATTGTAGCGGAGTGAGTTTTCACTCTCCACTACAATCTACACTCTCCACTGAGTCTCAGAAAGTTTAATATAGAGGTCTGAAGATTAATAAAAGATGAACTCGCTTTAGAGGATCAGTTTTAGAGTGAAATAGCCGAGGGTAGCTAACAGCTAGGCTAACTTTATCTCAGGTGAACTGAGCAGCATTAGCAGCAGCTAGCTCTAAACAGTGGATATAGTAATAACAGCTCTGAGGTAAATGTGGGTGTAGTGGTTGTAGTGGCGTATGTTTTCATCAGAATGAGCCTCAGAAAGTTAAATATACAGGTCTGAAGATTAATAAAAGATAAACTCGCTTTAGAGGATCAGTTTTAGAGTGAAATAGCCGAGGGGAGCTAACTGCTAAGCTAACCGTATCTCAGGTGAACTGAGCAGCGTTAGCAGCAGCTAGCTCTAAACAGTGGATACAGTAATAACAGCTCTGAGGTAAATGTGAGGTAACTGGTCATGTGACTGTGTTAGTATACTACACTGTAGGTCAGAACTTGTTACGGTACTGCATACCACACACAGGAGGTGAATACAGTGTGCAGTACATACTATTGTAGCATTCAGTATGTCGTGTAGTAGGGCGGCATTTCGAATACGGCCTCACGTCCTTTAGAATGGCCTGTATTTATGACCATTGTTGATGAGGGGTGTCAAAAGAGGATATCTTCCACACTGAGCTTTTGGCGTATAGGATTTTAAGGAGAGGAGAAACCCGATGGTAGCCGGGAAGCAGTCATTTGTACTGGAATACGTTTTTCAGGCAACCGTACCAACCCTGCTGAGGACAGAGTGAGGGGATTCAAGCAAAGGGAGAGTGTACAAAGCATGGGACGTTTTTTTTTGACCAGTGAATTGGTGAAGTGAAAAATGAAACTGCAACAAAACACTCTGTATAAAGGGGGTCCCTTTATGCAGCAGCACTGCAGGTAGCCCAGATTGACTTGGGTTGACTTGGCTACAAGGACCAGGCTAATTAGACGGACAGACAGGAGAGATGTATCATAAAGAGACAAATGGCCCAGTGGGAATATTCCTGATTGTTACTGTAGCGCTATTAAACCTACAACCTGGCAACCGAGGATATTTCCATACATCTCAATGGCCGATCTGTGGCGAGTCCTAATGCGTGTGTGTTTGCCTTGCTGTGGAACACTGCAGCCCGGTGTTTAGGGACAGATTTCATTCGTTCATCTCCAAAGCCAAGGTCACTGCTGGCAGGCCCTGGGGGCCATGGGAGAGGGGGAGGGGGATGGGTATCAGATGGGGCTGGGAAATAAGAGAAAAGGAAAAAGGGAAAGAGCAAGAGCACTCGGGAGGGGGCGCGTGAGGAAAGGGGGAGGAAAGCAGGGGGTGCATTATGCCCCAGTGCATGCAGAAAGGTCATGGTTACCCTCCCCCCTTTGCAGTCCTGAGTGACCTGTGACCCCGCCAGCGCTGACTAAAAGACGTAAAATAGAAAGAGTATGGGAGGAGGAGGGAAAAAGTGGGAGAGGGAGAAGAAAAGGGTAGACAGGACGGGGGTGAGATAAAGGCACCGGGTGGGTGGGTCGGCCTGGGTGTCCGTTTAGAGATGGGGAGGAAGTGCTGGCTCTCTGAGTAACACCTGATTCAGTCAATGCAAAGTGGTCCTTGCAGCTAAGTTGTCCAGACCTAGACTACGGTCCTCTGTATGTCTCTGTTCGCTGATATGTGTTTCCTCTACTGTCTATTTTTTTGGTGCACCAGTTTGCCTTGTTTATGACGCATTATTAATAGACATAAGACCCGCTTATTATCTCCGTCTCACTTAACCAGATATCCATTCATGGATGGTTACAGGTATTCAAATACCTAATGAATCAGAATGCACATCCCTTACATCCGGTGCCCTTGTTATCCAGGACCCTAGTTCTACCACCATATACCTTCTATCCAATGCCAGTGTTGTCCCATTCCAGGCCTGGGGGGCTTTGGTACAGCTGATTCAACTCAACGGTCAGTTATTGTCTAGAGCAACGTGTTAGAGCAATGAAATCACCAAACTGCCAGACCCCATAACTGAAACTGGACATTCCTGTCCCAATCTGATATTATGGCTCAGAAATAGGCGACAGCCTGAAGTATGAACATCTCATGCAGCCTACCAAACAAATGAACAGCCCACCTTCCGAACAGCACCCCAAAACCCATTGCTCCTACTCTTGTTATGACTGCTGACTGCCCGGCAGACAAAGCTGGAGGAGTAGCGGCTGCCTACACCAATTTCTCTGCCCTTACAAAACATCCAGCACGAGGGGGAGAACAGGAAGAGGGTGTGTTTTATAGGTGGACAGTCCAGGCCCTGTAAAGAGGGTTTAACTGTGCTGGCCGCCGTAAAGCAGCCGTTAAGTGTAGTGGAGCACGGTGACAGGGGCAGCACACAGACCTCTCTCAAGGTTCAAAGATTTGGCTGGCGTGGGTATAATTCAAACTTCTGGTGGTTTGGGCGAACAGCAGTTAAACAGTTTTAGAGGCTTTGTGTTTGTAAATTTTGTATATTTGTTGCTCAGGCTACCTATTGTCCACCTTATAAGGACACCTCCTTGTATCTACACTCATTGTCCATTTGATCTGCTACACAGGACCACCACAGAGAGTAGTATGTGGGTGGTGGATCATTCTCAGCACTGCAGTGACACTGACGTGGTGGTAGTGTGTGTTAGAGTGTGTGGTGCTGGTGTGAGTGGATCAGACACAGCAGTGCGGCTGGACACCTCAGGGCCTCTGCTGGACCAGCCAACAGCGTCCTGTGACCCCTGATGAAGGACTAGAGGATGACCAACACTGCACTGTGCAGCAGCAGATGAGCTATCGTCTCTGACTGTCCATCTACAAGGTGGACCAGCAAGGTAGGAGTGTCTAATAGAGTGGACACAGTGTCTAAACACTCCAGCAGCACTGCTGTGTCTGATCCACTCACACCAGCACCACACACACTAACACACCACCACGTCAGTGTCACTGCAGTGCTGAGAATGATCCACCACCCACATCATACCTGCTCTGTGGTGGTCCTGTGGGGGTCCTGACCAGTGAAGAACAGGGTAATACAGTATACAGAGAAACAGATGGACTACAGTCTGGACCTGTAGAACCACAGAGTGTCCTATATGGTCAGTTCAGCTGATATAATGGTCAGTGAGTGCAGAAATAAGGAGGTGTACCCGATGAAGAGGCCAGGGTGCGTACACATTAGACACTGGGTAACTATTATAGCCATGCTCTCAGTATCAGAGTAGCTTGTTGCGAGGACCAGGCCTCCAAGAGTTCTCTGATGCAGCCGACCGAGGGAGGTGGCACCACTGGCGCTGTGTGTGGCTACGCTGTCTATGTAAGCCTAAAGCCTGACTGCGGTTCCCTCAGACTGCAACTGACTACACAGTGGGAGATGAAGGACTGCGAAAACATTCCTGACTCAGCCAAGTAGCTTAATGGGGTAATTCCGGAGTTTTCCGAACCCTATATTGTGTTATCTGCACCTATATCACCCAACACTATTAGTATGGAGGTGGGTTTGAGTTCATGTGGCAATACATGGGGGGGCGTACATATACGCACACACGCGCACACACACACACACACACACACACACACACACACACACACACACACACACACACACACACACACGTAAAGGTCAAACACCAGAAGGATTTAACCAGAGGAACACAAGGAGCTCCACAACGGGTGGGCACAAACACATACACACTCCCAACCACACACACACACACACACTCCCAACCACACACACACACACACACACACAGAAATAAAAGGTTGCTCTAAAGCCCAGACCGGGGAAAAGTTGTTCCGCCTCCGTCTGACCTATGACATTTCCTTTGACCCTGCCTCTCTCCCCTCTGACCTCGGTTACTGTGGAATTCCCCCCAGTGAGCCCTAAATCCTGCATTCTCCGGCTGGGGAGGGAGCTGTGGCCCCCTTTTCATTTGTTTGCTTGAAAGGCAGGGGTGGTCCGGAGACATCCAGGCCAAGGCAGAATTCATTACCACCCTCCTGTTCCAAATAGCACCTACCACTGCCCACACAAGCCCCCTTCACAATAGCCCCTGGCTCAAACCCACAGCCGGACGTCTGGAATCCATGGTCAAGGTTGAGGCCGCTGAACTCAGCGACACAGCTCAACTCTAGTGTTGTAAAAGGCATTTTACATGTCTCACATTTATCACTGTTTAAAAGGTAAACTTTGCTCAAAAATGGTTTAGGAACTACCCAATCCGGGCCCAACAGGGCCAGAACCAGCACTGCTCAGTTTTTTTGTACACAGTCGAGTCACATTATTATGACCAGACCAGAGTAACCACTATGTGTAGCATGGACAGCAGCTAGACCGGCTGGGAGTGACTCCATAAGGCACTGCTGCTGAAGGGTGTGTGGAGGAGCATCCATAGAACCAACATGTTGAACAAGGTGGTCCCACAGATGCTCAATTGGGTTCAAGTCTTTGAGATTAAGGGGCCGTGCTAGTCATGTGACACGTTGCATTGTGTTGCTGGAAGATACCATCTGCCCAAGATAAGACACTCAGCATCTGCAAGGATGGATTCATCCCCAAATTGGTTGAGAGCGCCTTCCACATGGATGGGTGGGCCCAGACAATGGCACAGAAACGTGACTTCCTTGTTGAAAAGCAGGAAGCGGTCATAATATTGTGAATCAACTGTGTACATTCTAGTCTGTAGCTCCATACTTAGAAGAGTGAAGGTGCCCTTGAAACTGGGGTTAAGGTTGAACTGCACCTCAGTCGTAATCACACCCAGGATGGTGAGATGGAGGTGTTAGGTTGACAGAAGTGGTCACGGCAGAACCTTCGGCTTGCTTGTGCAACAGGGCTAATGGATGGAGAAGGTGGAGGTGCCATTTTTCAGAATATACTCAGATCATAAAAACAGTTTACAGTGAATTATGATATGAATGATCAGTTTTTCCCAGCATGCTATTGGCTGCCGATCTACTCAAGCACTGAGTAACCAACGCAAAGCACCCCAACACCGAAACGCCTTCGATGATCCATATCTGATTCGGGTTGCATCCAGGTGTCAAGTTCAGCAGTACCAGTCAGACCTGCTCAGGTCTCAAAGTCACAGGTACGGCTCGGCTTCGGGCTTCGATTTCAGACCCATGCCCCCCCAGCTGGCGCTCGGATACAGGAACGGGAACGCTTCGCCGCTGTTTCAGCTCGGAGCCAGTGGATTTGCTTTTCACTAGGCTTGAGTTAACTAAACAAAGACGCCTGGGCATGTCAGCTGCACCTGACAAGCTGAGATATCTTTATGTGTGACTGCGTTTTAAACGGCAACTGGAAAACCGCGAGGAAGCAGGGAGCACCTGAAAGTGATGAGGTGCCAGCGGAATTTGAAATAGTGCACCTTGTGTTCCCACATTAGCTGTAGGCTGGAGGGGGAAAAAATCGAGGGAGAGCTGTGAGTGACAGCTGCTGGGCCTTCCCCTCTCCGGAGCCTGTCAATCAACAGCACTCCAGCTCACCCGTCATTAACACAGCAGAGTGGAAGACAGAAGGAGGGTGGGAGACCATGTTTCCTGTGTACACCCCAGTGGAAACCGTGGTCCTTGTGATGGAGGCATCCCCACTATAACCATGCGTGTAGGTGATGTCTCCAGGAGTCCAGTGCATGTATAGTATAGTCCTCCTGGTCATGCCTTTGTGTCTGGTCTTTGCGAACAGATATGCCCTTTGTTGTTTCATCTGCCTTCAGTGCTGATCCCTCCTGGAGAGGCCCAATAACGCTAACTCGCTGCTGCAGCTTACAGCCTCTGGCTGCTCTATGTTACAGCACAGTAGCCATAAAGAGCACCATCAATTCCCAGCAATTACCCAACAGCTGACACCATATCAATATCACGGCGCATCCTCACACTTAATTGGGCTGATGCTGCAGCGGAGAGCCAGCCTGCAGAGCTGCAGCACATACGTGACTACACCTCTGCTCAGAAAGGGCTGAGATGATGAAATGATCAGCTGAGACGCGCAACGCTGTTGTCCAGATAGCCGAGGTCCACTGCATACCAAGTAAATCGATGAGTAATTTGTTTGTCCTG
The DNA here is from genome assembly GCA_024036415.1 of Prochilodus magdalenae. NCBI lineage: Eukaryota > Metazoa > Chordata > Actinopteri > Characiformes > Prochilodontidae > Prochilodus > Prochilodus magdalenae. The sequence goes on from JAMWET010003174.1 coordinate 98,316, forward strand.
GAACAGGCAGGCTGAAACGCGCCTCGCTGTCACAGCCGATGTCTGGCCAATTTGATGCCTCGCCTGCGCGTGACTCATTCCTCTTCCTTACGCAGATGTCAAACAAACTGTCTTTCCAGGAAAGGAGGGAAAGGCATGTTGAGGTTTCTATTTCTATCTATTAAAGCAGAGAGGACTGGCAGGCGCTTCTGGGTTTCCGACCAGATCGGCTCTGCTCCGATTACCTGATTGGTTTGCATCACTGTCTCCTGCCTCAGTCCAGAGCTTCTATCCCATCCTCCACCAGACATGCGTCCCATGGCTTTACTCTTCATCAATCTCTATTCATAAAGATCTATAAAGCCTTTAAGATGCTTTAGAATACATTTATAGCATTTAGCTGACGCTCTAATCCAGAGCTCTATAGTGTCCTGTTATAACACGTTTATGCACAGTTACGACAGCATGTCTTGTAGTCTAGCTCAATTTCAGGTGGTTGGTGTAGCGCAGCGGATAACCCCTCTACCTGCCCGGGAGCCCCTCTACCTTCCTCTCTCAGGAGGCCACCCAGCTGCTTGTCCAGTCTCTGGTCATTTCAAGGCTAGACTACTGCAACTCACTCCTGGCTGGTCTTCCTCTACAGGCCATCAGGCCCTTGCAACTTGTCCAGAACGCTGCAGCTCGTCTCATCTTCAACCTTCCGAAGTTCACCCACGTCACTCCATTGCTGCGCTCCCTTCATTGGCTTCCTGTTGTTGCCGCATCAGATTTAAAACTCTGATGCCTACAGAGCCAAGAATGGACCAGCACCTCCCTACCTCATGGCAATGGTGAAGAGTCGAGCTGTACCTCGAGCCCTTTGAGCTTCAAGTACAGCTCGACTCGACCCATCGTCCCTGAGGACACATGGAAGACAAGCGTCCAGACTCTTCTCTGTCCTGGCTCCCAGATGGTGGAATGAACTCCCACTGGGCGTCAGAACAGCGCAGACTGAAGACCCATCTCTTCGTAATGCACTTAAGTGAGTGAGCTCTAGTAGAGGTGTAAATTGTGGGTATTGTGTTGCTTTCTCTAGGTATCAGCACTGGCCCCCTGTTCGGGCAGTGTCTGAGTTCGTGGTGAGTTCTAGGCTCTGAACTTCCTGTACTAGCTGGAATATTATCCAACAGAACACTAAGCTCGGTTGTAAGTCGCTCTGGATAAGAGCGTCTGCTAAACGCCTTAAATGTGAATGTGGGGGACTGGGGTTCGAATCCCGGTCTGGGCAACACCAATAAGAGTCCCTGGGCAAGACTCCTAACTCCACATTGGCCTCCCTGTAATATGATTAACCTGTAAGTCGCTCTGGATAAGTGGCATAAATGTAAATGTAGCATCTTAAATGCTTTATAGATCTTTATGAATGCAGCCATAATGCATTATGGATACCTGATTCGGAGGTCTGTAGTGAACAGGAAGTGCTTCCTGAACACCGCTTTTTGGCATCCTTATTATTTTTAAGAGTAAAGCCACGGGACGCAGATCTGGTGGAGGATGGGATACAATGCAGTCATAATGCATTATGGATACCTGATTCAGAGAAGGTCTTACCTGAAGTGACATGCATAATGCATATATATATATATATATGTATATGAGTCGTGTTATTACCGTCACTGCTGATTAATGAATTAATGAATTAATAATGAACTGAGGAAGCATTACTGTAGTCAGAGTTCTATTTAGAAGCCTATAGTTGGCTTTGTACATGCCATATATACAGTATTTCTCAGAATTATGGGACTACGTTTTTACTGTACTACTAGAGAAACTGAACATTTTAAGGTGGTCTCTTGAATTTGTGTGTATATATGGAAATATTTCAGAGCCCACCAGAAACTGATCAGTGTCTCTAGGTGTACAGGTTCTGGGTTTGTGCTGGACCAGAATTCCTCAGTTCTGATTCTCTACCCTACTGGAACCATGTCTCCCAAACTCCAGATCAGATATTGTATTAGATCTGTGTATTTAGAAAATCACTAATGACCTCCAGAAGCCTGTTTTTAGAACCATGCTCGCTGTGCGTTTCACCCCAGCCACCGCTCGCCAGTCTCTCTGTAGGTCACTCGAGGTCATCTTACGGTGGTTAAGGGACGCTGGAATGAGGTGGCGCTCATCACGGTCAGTAGAGAGTGGGTTTGGCCCTCTGCCAGTCTGTAGCTGTGTTGTCCTGTGTGTTGGCTGCTGGACCTTGTTCTTATGAACCAGACGCTCACTGTATCTGCCAGTAAAGCTAGAACCCAACCTTCGGTTCCTCACTGAGAACCTGCTGTACATGTGGAGATGCTGATTGAAGAAGAAACTGGACTCTGCAGGATGTGCAGTGTTATACTGTATCCAGTCAAACACCAGCTTCTCTCCAGCAGAGTGCAGTTGCCAGCTCTCCGCAACGGGCTGCTGGTTTTTGCTACAGCTTGCAAGACTCTCGCAATTTGAGGTGACAGAATCAATTCTAACTCCAGCTGCAGTCCAAGTACGTTTCCCACTCCTCTGTACCGGACTCGGCCGCATTTATTATGGAGAGTAAATGAGAGCGTGCCAGCGAGCTCGCTGCCCAGAGCTGTCAGGAAATTACTCAGGCCGCGCCGAGCAACAGAGCTGACGTACCTGAGTTAAGCGGTTTCAAGCAGCATCCTGCCCCACTCACTGCTGATCAAACACAGCCAGCAGGGGCCATGTGTAGGGTTGCCAGATCCATGGCTTAGCATTTTAACACATCTTACTATACAAACAGATCTTATAAGTGCACATAATGCAGACTAATGAGCACTTATAAGAGCCTTCTTTACGGACGTTAGGTAAAGTGACGTTATTGATCAGCTCTATGAATAAACGCATTGGGTGAATGAATGTATTGTGCTGTATGATATGGTTCTCCACTAAGAACAGGAAAAATCTATACATCCATTTTAACGCTATATCTTTTTGTGCTATGAAGCCTTATAATGCGATGTTATACCAGTTCAGTGGGTGATTATGAACATTTATGCAGTTATGAAGACTTATGTCATGCATTCATTAAGATATATAAGCATTTATAAAGTTTAATAATGCTTGACATAACTACATAAATGTTCGACCAGCCAGGGCCATGATTAGGGTTGCCAGATCCATGGATTATGATTTTATTACAACTTACTATTGAAACAGTGCTAATTATGTCATAATAATAATAATAATAATAATAATAACAATAATAATAATAATAAAAATCACAATAATAATAATAATAATAATAATAATAATAATCACAATAATAATAATAATAATAATAATAATAATAATAATAATAATAATAACATAATAACAATAATAATAAAAAAATCACAATAATAATAACAATAACAATAATAATAATAATAATAATAATAATAATAATATAAATCACAATAATAATAATAATAATAATAATCACAATAATAATAACAACAATAATAATAATAACACTAATAATAATAAAAATCACAATAATAATAATAATAATAATAATATTCATGATCATAATCATAATAATAGCATTAAATATAAATAAAATACATTATTTAATTTAAATTTATTCCATTCAGTTATGAACCCAAAGCATGTATTTTCTTATTCTTCAAATATTAAAAATAATAATCACTAGAATATTTGAAAATATTCATGTTCCCTGGATATTCAGTGGATCCCGGCATGAAAACCATATCTGGATCATTTTTGATGTACCAGCAACCTTTTTTGTAAAGTGCAAAGACGGCCTACATTATATAGAGGCTTTTATTAGACCAATTAAAGGCCCTGAAAACAGTTATAGCATCCTGAGCTCGTCTCGCTCCCCCGACCTCAGCTGACGATAAAATGCAACGCTGTCAACAAACCATACGGAGGAAACTGCATATGCTGTTGTGCTACTTATCCTTTTGATCGCAGAGAGCTGGGGTTGAATGAGTAGGTACTTATCCAGGGATTGAAGAGGACATGAGACACATTATCAACCAGCAGGAGACCCACCGCTTCTCAGAGAGAGAGAGAGAAAGAGCAGCCGAGATCGACAGCTGGCAGAAAGGAGGAGAGGGGGGAGGGAGAGGGAGAGACGCAAAAGACTGAAATTGAGCATTCACGGCATCGCGGGGGAAAACGAAGCTGGAGTAAAGCACTGAGGACGGAGACTGAACCCGAACCCGAACATTAGCGGGAATGTACCGAAGGAGGGTTCAGTGGTGAGGGCGCCCGAGGAGCGAGGTCTTACACTGAGCCGTAGACTACATTAACGCCTGGTGATGGATTTCCGTAGGCATGCCGTTTGTGCGGGCTGTGAGATGTACACTTCCATTACTAGATAGAAACATTAGACCCAAGTGCAAAGTGGAAAAGAGGAACACTGCGGAGTGGAGGTGCGCAACGTGAGAAAAACGCAGTACCATGATATCTCAGAGCATTCAGCATTCTGAGAATTAATAAGCTCAGATATACATAATATACATCATAGAATTGGCAAAGACATTACAGAGCAGAACATGACAGAACCTGCATTATTAATATATATATATATATAATAATATAAAAATAGTGTATATGGTAAATATATATACTATTATTATATATATATTATATATATATATATATATATATATATATATATATATATATATATATATATATATATATATTAACAATACTACTACTACTAATGCTAAAGAAATCGTTATATGATGCATATGAACAAAGCACAAACATATAACTCTGTATCTTTTAATAGGGAATAAACCTAAAGGGACATGGATATGGGTTACCTAGCTATCCTGCTATCCTGCTAAGCTCTAAATGGTCCAGTGTGTAGAGCTCAGACAATGCTAACATCACTGACTCTCCAAAAAGAGTTCAATAAACACAGAGATCTATTTTCCATCTCCTTCTGTATTCTAGGCTGGTTTCTCAGACCCACTCTGAGCCCGACTCTCCAGTATAGAGCTTTCAGTGGAGAAATGAGGAGTCCCTACAAAGGAGCCGAGGGCTATGCTCACTCTGTACTGGGAAAGCAAACCTGATAAACATTTCTCTCTTTCTAATCCCCCTCTCCTCTTCCCTCTTTACCTCTGATCCACTGTGATGCTCTGATTGTACCTGCAGGTCTAACGTCAGCTCTGTGTCAGTACGCCAGCAGCTCGGGAGAAGAGGCGAAGGGCCTTCAAACAAAGGCAGTGAGGATTAGTGGGTGACGGACGGAGCTGAGAGCCAATCAGAAGCAGTGCAAACATGGAGAAGAAAGGAGAGAAACACAGACAGAGAGAGGAGGTGGGGAGAGAAAGACAGATACACACACCTACCCCCACCTTTTTCACAACTGCCTATGCTTTGATGTGTATGGATGGGTCCCGGCTGGCTTTGCCAAGTGAGTAGGTAGCATTCTGCGCAGGCATTTTTGATGGCCAGCCAACATATCAGATCTGATTGCAAGCATCTGCTTTAAAGCCTGCAATGACAGCTTGAGAGATCTGTAAGGTTAACAGTCTGTTATCTAATTATTCCCTTCCTGTCGGCTTCACCGAGTCCTTTGTTAGAGACACCTGCTGTGATTTCAAAACAAAATTATAACTGGAACTAAATGTCAGCCATCGTCAATCTCAACCTACCCAGACCATCAAATTTATAGTCTCAGCCAACCTAGACCATCACATTTACTGCCTTGATCGACCCACCCCATAACCAATCTTAACCGACTCATCTTGGCCAATACATGTCATTAAACTCACTGCTTCAGTTAAACCAGGCCATAAAACTCACTGTTTCAACCAATCCACAACATCAAATTCACTGTTTCAACCAATCCAGACTATCAAATTCATTGTTTCAACCAATCCAGACCATCAAATTCACTGTTTCAACCAATCCAGAACCATGCAAGAGGCTGTCATTGTTTCAACCCATCCACAACATCAAATTCACTGTTTCAACCAATCCAAACATCAACAACTCACTGTTTCAACCAATCCACAACATCAAATTCACTGTTTCAACCAATCCAGACTATCAAATTCACTGTTTCAACCAATCCAGACCATCAAATTCACTGTTTCAACCAATCCAGACCATCAAATTCATTGTTTCAACCCATCCACAACATCAAATTCACTGTTTCAACCAATCCAAACCATCAAACTCACTGTTTCAACCAATCCAGACCATCAAATTCACTGTTTCAACCAATCCAGACCATCAAATTCACTGTTTCAACCAATCCAAACCATCAAACTCACTGTTTCAACCAATCCAGACCATCAAATTCATTGTTTCAACCCATCCACATCAAATTCACTGTTTCAACCAATCCAGACTATCAAACTCGCTGTTTCAACCAATCCAAACCATCAAATTAACTGTTTCAACCAATCCAAACCATCAAATTCACTGTTTCAACCAATCCAAACCATCAAATTCACTGTTTCAACCAATCCAGAGCATCAAATGCATTGTCAACCAATCCAGACCATCAAATTCATTGTTTCAACCAATCCAGACCATCAAATTCACTGTTTCAACCAATCCAGACCATCAAACTCACTGTTTCAACCAATCCAGAGCATCAAATTCATTGTTTAATTCCCTCCAGACCATTAAATTCTGCTCTGTCACTCTTAACTGAACCAGCCCTTCAAATCTACCACCTTAACCGACTCAAATTCATGATCATATTCAACACAGGCCACTAAATGTACTTCTTCAACCAATACACACCATAAAACTCGCTGCTTCAACCCATTCAGGCCATAAAATTCCCTGCCACCACCAAGCCTGTCCGGCAAATTACTACCTCATTTGACAACCATCATCAAACTCACAGCAAACTGTGCAACGCTAACCGCTAACACAGCCTCAACTTGCCTTGAATATCAAATTCAATGCCGTGACCAATCCAGCTCTTCAAATTTGCCACCTCGACCAACACAGACCATAAAATCTCACATGCCCGGACCATGAAATTCACTGCCACCACCCGCCCTGATCATGAAACTTACTACCTCATTTGGCAGACATTATCAAATTCAGTGTGAAAACCAACCGTGACCGTCAAATCCACTGCCTTGAATATCAAATTCATGGCCTTGACCAACCCAGCTCTTCAAATGTGCTGCCTCAACATGCCCCGACCATCAAATTCATGGCTGCCACCAACCCTGACCATCAAATTCACTGCCCCCACCAAACCTGACCATCAAATTCACTGCCCCCACCAAACCTGACCATCAAATTCACTGCCGTCACCAACCCTGACCATCAAATTCACTGCCGTCACCAACCCTGACCATCAAATTCACTGCGACACCAACCCTGACCATCAAATTCACTGCCGCCACCAACCCTGACCATCAAATTCAATACCACCACCAACCCCGACCATCAAATTCACTACCGCCACCAAACCTGACCATCAAACTCACGGCCGCCACCAAACATGCCATCAAATTCACTGCCACCACCAACCCTGACCATCAAATTCAATACCACCACCAACCCTGACCATCAAATTCACTGCCGCCACCAAACATGACCATCAAATTCACTGCCACCACCAACCCTGACCATCAAATTCACTGCCACCACCAAACATGCCATCAAATTCACTGCCACCACCAAACATGCCATCAAATTCACTGCCACCACCAAACATGCCATCAAATTCACGGCCACCACCAACCCTGACCATCAAATTCAATACCACCACCAACCCTGACCATCAAATTCACTGCCGCCACCAAACATGACCATCAAATTCACTGCCACCACCAACCCTGACCATCAAATTCACTGCCACCACCAAACATGCCATCAAATTCACTGCCACCACCAAACATGCCATCAAATTCACGGCCACCACCAACCCTGACCATCAAATTCAATACCACCACCAACCCTGACCATCAAATTCACTGCCGCCACCAAACATGACCATCAAATTCACTGCCACCACCAACCCTGACCATCAAATTCACTGCCGCCACCAACCCTGACCATCAAATTCACTGCCACCACCAACCCTGACCATCAAATTCACTGCCACCACCAACCCTGACCATCAAATTCACTGCCACCACCAACCCTGACCATCAAATTCACTACCTCCACCACCACTGACCATATAATCTGCTGCTTTAACAAACCTTGGCCATCAGATTCACTCATCCAGCCCCAAATACCAAATTCATGGTCTCAACCCACAAACACAAAATCAAAGTCATTACAGAAACCAAACCTAACCATCAAATCCACTGGCTTAGCCAATCACAGCCACGGAATCCAATACCTCAAACAACACGGTCCACTGAGTACACTCTAAATCTACCGTGTCAGTCAGCTGAGTCCATCAAATTCACCGCCATGATTTGATCATAAACTGTAAGCTAATCTGCCAAAAGCAGCCTAGCCCAGCCAGCGCTGCAGTTTAACCCCGCACAGACACTTAAACACTCGTGCGATTAGCCGAGCGCTTCTATTCAAGTGCTGCATTTCTCCTCACAATCCTCTCTTTCACTGCCTCTCTCTTTCTTTTTAGCAGAGAGGAGGCGAACTACTTCAGGCTTGGTTCTGCAAATCCCCCACAGGACTGCCCCGGTCAATTACGCAGTGAGATGCTCGACGGGACAGCCAGAGAAGGTAAATTATAACTTAACAAAGCTTAAACTCTTTCCAATTACTCCTAAAGGACGGAACAAAAGCCCGTCCATCGGCAGATCCCTGAAAGCTATCGGGTAGCAAATGGGGATGGTGGGGGGTGGGGGGCATTTTGTGTCCAGTTGCTTGGTGACGAGAGTGTAAAGGAGGCGGGGACAGCACAGCTTGCTCCACTGTACCGTCCCCATGCTTCATTCAGATGATGAAAAGCTTCCTGAGACCAAGCTAATGAGGAACCTTGAGAGCGAGAATGCGAGAGAGGCATAGTCATGGAGCGAAAGAGGAGGGAGGGAGGTAAACACAGTTACCGGCTGAAAGAAAGAGGGAGCAGGGAGGAGTGATGTAATCGAATACGGACACGGCGCTAGGAAGGAACTGAGCATGGTGGGAATAGACAGGTATAGGGGCCACATGAGCCGGTTTGTGTTTGCCCATGTCCCTCTATAGGAAGGGGACTTGGGCAGTGAGATAAGAGCAACACCCCTACAGTGAGAGGAGCGCCTTGGAGCGCTGCCATGGAAGATGCCAAGGGAAGTGGGAAAGATAGAGCACCAGGAAGAGAAGGGGTTCTGAAAGAAGTAACTTCTACAAAGATAAGTGTTTCCTGGAAAAGCCGGGCGACTGAGGAGGCCGGCAGGGGTGCGGAGCTTCGAGCAGCACCCGACAGCGTGCCCACAAAAAAATGGCAGACAAGCAAATAAGAAGCGGGATTTATGGAGGAGAGCGAGCATGGGCGAGGACGGGGGAGGGGGCTCCTCTTTATCTGAGGGAGGCTATAAAGAGCCCTCACTAATCACGCCCTGCTTGCAGCATTCTCTCCCTGCCGGTGTTACAGGGGTCCCGTAATGGCCCAAATTACCCAGCAGTACAAATTGAGCAAGAGCCCCCTGAAATGAACACAAAAAACGAAAAAAGGGGGAAAAAAGGAATGGAGACAGAAGCAGAGAGAGAGAGAGAGGGAGAGAAAGGACGAGGCCCTTTGATCTAGCAGGAGGCCGAGGAGCGGATCCGTGTCACTTCACTCGAAGCGGGAGAAAAGGCCCGGCTAGCAGTCCGCGGCGTGGCTCTGGAGAGGCTGAAAGAGCTGGAGTGGGGGGGATGAGGCCTCTTAAATGCTAAACACGCCCAGCTGGTGGTGAGCCATTAGGGTGAAGGGAGGCCCACTACACGCCTGGCAGGCTGCGGTGACACAGGGGGCTCCGCGGTACAGGGACGGGTGCAAGTGACCCGGCCATGCTCCGCCCACAAGTTCCTTCTTTCAGGACTACTGTTTTGATGATGGGGCAGTTATAGAAATCCTGTTTAACCTGAAATGGAAATATCTGTGCTCGTCAAAATACCGGAGGGACGTTCAGATCGTCCTGTTCAGTAACAGGCTATGAGGAAAAGCCTCAGAGCTCAAGCTGGGTGAAGCTTTGCTAACACTGCAGCTAACACAGCTAACACTGCAGCTAACACAGCTAACACAGCTAACACTGCAGCTAACACAGCTAACACTGCAGTTAACACTGCAGCCTCCATCACTGTATTAATTACTCAACAACATTTTACCCCAACATAAGTGCCATCCCTAAATTAGACACTGGCAAAAACAACAACAACAACAACATCAAAGTCAAGCTACCTGTTCCTAATGATTTAGAGATGAAACTGAGGTGACTTGGGAGTCTATGGGAGTTTCCAGAAGCGAGTAGTGTCATCGGTCCCGTAAGCCATATTTTGACCTGTCATCAAAGAAATCTGATGCACATAGTAACACAAACTCATCCGTGAGGCTTATGAGAAATCAAAACACATCCATTATCCAAACGCTGGGGCGTGGCTAAACCACGCTACTCCAACTTTACCAAAATGCTTCAGTGTTGACGGTTTCGGTGGCGACAATTTTGAGTAGAACTTAAAAATGCTAGCCGGTACATGACTAGCCAGTTCAGCTTCGGACAGTTTTACACACACTGAATCAGAACGCTGTGGGATGTAACTGCTCACCATGATGGACAGGAAAGCAGTCTCGCATCCTGCTCCAAAATACATGGGCGTGGCTAAAACAAGGCCACACCTACACACTTCAACCTTTGTGTTTGTTGCGGTGACGTGAAAACATCAGAAGGCATTTTTTATTTTCAGTTATACTCATAACTCTACGATGTTACACCTCACTTTAAAGAAAAACAAAAATATGAAGAAAAAATACATTTCACTTTTTCTACAAGATAAAATTTAGAAAATATAGAAGACCATAAATAAACACATACTCTATATTATTTATTAGCTTTATCCCAGTGCCTTCAGGTTAATAAGATCATAAGATAAACCTTGTGGATATCTACGATCTGAATATTTTAATTATTTATTATTATTATTATTATTATTGTTTCTTTGTTAGTTTTATTTATTTACCTTTTTTTATTTTATTTTATTTTATTTCATTTTACTGCAATTCAAAATGGTGTTACGAATGGGCATTATATTTATTTTCATTTGTATCTAAAAGAAGAAAGGACTGACATTTTTTATTTTTAATATCTCATTTAATATTAAAAAAAAAAACGACAAATAAAATACGATCACAAAAACTAAACACGCTGTTAAAATCATACCCTGAAATTCACATAACAAGCAAGTACAGGGGTTGGACAATGAAACTGAAACACCTGTCATTTTAGTGTGGGAGGTCTCATGGCTAAATTGGACCAGCCTGGTGGCCAATCTTCATTAACTGCACATTGCACCAGTAAGAGCAGAGTGTGAAGGTTCAGTTAGCAGGTAAGAGCACAGTTCTGCTCACAATACTGCAATGCACACAGCATTATGGGTGACATACCAGAGTTCAAAAGAGGACAGATTGTTGGTGCACGTCTTGCTGGCGCATCTGTGACCAAGACAGCAAGTCTTTGTGATGTATCAAGAGCCACGGTATCCAGGGTAATGTCAGCATACCACCAAGAAGGACGAACCTCCACCAGTAGTGGAGTAGTGACCTGGCCACTATCCTGCAAGAAGAATGGCTTAAACTCCCTCTGACCACTGTGCAGGACGCAGTATATGTCATTCCCAAGACCAACTGACGCTGTATTGGCTTAAGGTGATAGGAGCGTTACTTAATACAAAAGACTGGGCCTTGTCCAATCAAACTTGAGCCACTTCTAAGTAGCCGCGATATAAAGATGACTACGTGTCTCCATTTCTGTTGGTTTTTATTTTGATGCATTATGTAAACACAGCTGCTGTTTACACTGTGTGAAAATATCATGACGAATGAACCAACAGAAATGAATTAGGGTGGTGGGGGTGGGGGGTGGTGGTGCTGGCGGGGGTGACGATTTGGGTTCCACTAGGTTTGTGCCCGCTCCTGTAAAGTAGCCATTTTGGAGCTACTTATTATTTCTTGGACAGCAACGACGTGCGGCCACAGATCAGAAGCACCATGCGAGGTTCCTCACTCTGCATGCACATATCATCAGCTTCCCCTCATTACCCAGTGTGAGAAGGTGGAAGCGTGTTAGCACTGATTCCAACTCTGCAGGATGTGTACACACTCGTCCATTCACTGGTCTGGTCACTAATGAGGGATATGGGTCACTCTCTAGGAGCAAGGCTTCTAATGCGGACCCAGCCTACGCACACGGTCCAGTTTACTGTGTAAGTAATGGGACGGGTCGAGGACGAAGTCTATTCTCTCCTCGCACCTCCTTAAGGAGGAATTACTCACTCTCACGTCGCCTCATTGGCCTCCTGTACTGGGGCACAATGAGTTCCAGTCCCTACCACATGCACTCAAAGAGAGAGAGAGGGTGAGAGGGTGAGAGAGAGAGAGAGAGGCCGAAACAAAGGCAACAAAGGGAAATGACAGGATGAAAAAAGAGCGACCCTCCGTGGCTTTTAAAAAGGAAATATGGATTTTGCTTCATGTTCTAACAATGCCCATGGTGGGAGGTACAAGAGGCCCTACAACGCCTAATGATCTGCAGATCAAACTCCATCTCCAGTAGAACACCTGGAGCTGCTATTAGAGACTCATTGATTGGAGATGGAGGCCCAGAGACGGTAGAGGCGATCTCTTTCCGCCGCCAGCTAGCGAACAAGACAAGATCACAGTTTCACTGGAGGCCTTTGTTCAAGACACAAAGGAGAATGAACTGTCCAATAAAAGAGGACAGAGGACCTTATAGAAGACGTCTGGAGTGTTCCTCGGAGGGCCACTGGCCTGGGAGATAACTTCTCCCTGATGCTTTCACTGCTTTTCCTATAATGGAGTGAGAGATCAGTGGAAATGATCTAAATCTAATTTACAACAGCAATCAATTTCCCCCTTAGCCTCCATGAAATCAATCAGCTAAGATACGCTGGGTGTCCAAAGTTCACTTCCTTAGTTTTGAAGTGGAGCTCTGAGGCTAGCGTATGTGTGTTCCGGTGTAGGTGCGCTGGCACAGTACGGCTGGCGCTTCACAGCGGTTTGTTTTTAAGCTCTCCTGCTGTCCGAATAGTTCGCCATTGTACCACTGAGATAGCGGTTGGCAGTTTGTACACTTGCAGCTCAGAGGCTACTTGGCCTGGCTGTTTGAGTGTCGCAACTATGATGCCGCCGGGACCGCCTACTGGAGTGACGATGTATTGCGGCTATGAGCCCACCTGAACCTGGTGCCGATTCAAAGCTATATCACTGCTACATGGCTGCCGTGGCCGGCTGCTTAAGCGACAGTACAACCCAGCCGCGGGACTGCCTGAACTGGTGCTGTTCAGCTGCTTACATGAGCAGCACTAGGCCAAAGCTATGAGGCCTTCTGTGCCAGCAGCCTTAGCATGGCTACGTCGCAGCTACATAGCGGCCTGGGCAACTCAGCTGTGGGACTGCCTGAACCGGTGCTGTTCACCTGGCAGCGCTATGCCAGAGCTATGAGGCCTTTTGTGCCAGCTGTCTTAGCGAGGCTACATCGCAGCTACATGGCTGTCTGGGCCGACTGCCTTAGCAAGGCTACATCGCAGCTACATGGCTGCCTAGGCCGACTGCCTTAGCGAGGCTACATCGCAGCTACATGGCTGCCTAGGCCGACTGCCTTAGCGAGGCTACATCGCAGCTACATGGCTGCCTGGGCCGACTGCCTTAGCGAGGCTACATCGCAGCTACATGGCTGCCTGGGCCGACTGCCTTAGCGAGGCTACATCGCAGCTACATGGCTGCCTGGGCCGACTGCCTTAGCGAGGCTACATCGCAGCTACATGGCTGTCTGGGCCGACTGCCTTAGCGAGGCTACATCGCAGCTACATGGCTTCCTGGGCCGACTGCCTTAGCGAGGCTACATCGCAGCTACATGGCTGTCTGGGCCCGCTGCCTTAGCGAGGCTACATCGCAGCTACATGGCTGCCTGGGCCGACTGCCTTAGCGAGGCTACATCGCAGCTACATGGCTGTCTGGGCCGACAGCCTTAGCGAGGCTACATCGCAGCTACATGGCTGCCTGGGCCAACTGCCTTAGCGAGGCTACATCGCAGCTACATGGCTGTCTGGGCCGACTGCCTTAGCGAGGCTACATCGCAGCTACATGGCTGTCTGGGCCGACAGCCTTAGCGAGGCTACATCGCAGCTACATGGCTGCCTGGGCCAACTGCCTTAGCGAGGCTACATCACAGCTACATGGCTGCCTGGGCCGACTGCCTTAGCGAGGCTACATCGCAGCTACATGGCTGTCTGGGCCCGCTGCTTGAATGATGGTACAACCCAGCCGTGGGACTGCCTGTACTGGTGCTGTTCAGCTGCATACATGAGCAGCACTAGGCCAAACCTATGAGGCCTTCTGTGCCAGCAGCCTTAGCATGGCTACGTCACAGCTACATGGCGGCCTGGGCAACTCAGCTGTGGGACTGCCTGAACCGGTGCTGTTCACCTGGCAGCGCTATGCCAGAGCTATAAGGCCTTCTGGGCCAGCTACCTAAGCAAAGCTACATCACAGTTACATGGGCCGGCCGTTTGGGTGACACTGCACTGTAGCTTTGAAGCTGCCTGGACTGATGGTAGTAGGGCGCAATCAATGAGCAGCGCTAGGCCGGAGCCATGAGGCCTTTTGGGCCGGCTGCTACATCACGGCTACAGAGCCATACATATAGCCATGATACATTTTAGAAAGAAGCCAAACTCACGTGAGCAATACCTAGCAATACCTTGCTAACTTTAGCTTTTAGCTTAGCTCGTCCTCCTCATTTACTGAGTTAGCTGAGCCATCTATTCATGCCATTCTCAAGATACGATGAAGACGGTTACCACAGTTAGATATTCGACTTCCTAGCCGTACCGCTAGCTGTTAGCTCTCTTCTGTATTTACCAGTGAATGGAAAACAAAAACTCATTTCAAAAATTTCAAAACCCATCCCCCCAAAAATCCACCCACCCCTAAGCAACTCCTTTTACCGTACATGATCAGAGGAGGGCTTTCCTGGTCTTCACAGTAGGAAACCTGACTCCAGAGACTACGACAGCAGCACTGCAGCATATTCATGAGAGAAGTAGCGATGGCTGAATTTTTCATTTCAGGATTTTCATGCTATTTGACGTGTGTGATTACTTAGGCATTTAGTTTGCACCGTACTAACGGGAAGGGCATCAGTGACGTTAGCAAAGCTCCACTGTAGAACTAAAGGAGCACCCTTTAGGCATGTTATAGGTGGAGTTAGGACTGCACCTATGGTACAAAGACATCCAGCCCCAGGCTCATCCATCTCGCAGCACACTCATCATTCTCCCAGAACACACACACAGACCACCACACAGACCACCGCTCCTCTCATGTCTGCCACTCACTTCATTACCATGAATCCCAATCTCCATGCTCCAGCCCTCGGCCCAGGGGTCAGAGATCAAAAGGTCGACGGCAAACAGGAAACGCGAACCCTGACCATTATTCACCGAGGACGTGGCACTGAAAGGAGTCGCCGCGGCCGTGAGGTTGAACTTGAAAGGAGAAAATATCGGTTTTCCCGCTCCACGGACTCCAGGGCCCAACTCCTTCCGCCGAAGAGGCCCATTCGGATGCAATTCCCTTGTCGCAAGGGGCCGTCATCTTTATTCATGAGCTAATAATTCCTCACCCAGATTTTCATTTTATTGTATTTCATATCTACTTCACATCATAATAACAATTAAATTATTCACACAATGTTGCAGTACCTCTTCACCTAATAATTCAGCCCACCTCGCTTTCCCCCTTCCGTAACGCATCCGTTCCACCTCGACATGCTCCACTCGTCTCCTGAATGCAAATCAGCCTGCTAAAAAGCCATGGCGAGATGCATAGATATGCATTAATGCAGACGACAATAAGCAATATGTAGCGGCGGCGGAGCGAAAATAATGAAATAAAAAGAAATGGGAGCGATAATATTCTTTTATGCAAATGATCTTTGCCTCCGTGCACATAAAGGTGGACGTATTTAAGTGGCTTGCTTTCTCCAGCTCTGTGTTCATGCATGTGCATGCCATTTCCCTTCCCTCAGACGCTCTTTCATGAACACTTTGTGCCGTTTATTATTCGGCCTTGAATGAACTACGGTAAGGTGCTATCCAAGAGCCTCTATGGACTGATCTCTCCAGAGTAGCTGTGTAGAAGGAAAGGGTAAACCCCCCAGCTCCACCCCCAGCCCTAGTTCCTAGTGGCTGTCACTCAGTTCCTGAGTTTGAGTCACCTGTACCCACCACTCCTGCCTCTACATCCTAATCCATTGTAGCTCTGGCTGCACGGTTGGCCCTGCCTCCTCATGGCTGGGTCTTAACCTCTGAGTTAACCTTATCCCGGCTCTGACTCTCTCTAAATCTATACCTGGCTCCTTCCCTCCAAGCTCTGACATCATCACTAGCACTGCCTCCTCCTGGCTCCATTATTTAGCTCTACCTTTTACTGGCTGCACTGCTGGCTCAACACTTGATTCTGTTAACCTGGTCCAACCCATTCTTTCTCCACCCCAGATTGGTGTGGCTTAACACTGGATTCACCTTATCCCACCTCATTCAGGCTCCACCCTAGACTCAACACTTGATTCACCCCAGACCGCCTCATTCAGGCTCCACCCTAGACTCAACACTTGATTTGCCTCAGTCTGGCCCATTCTGGAACCACCCTAGACTAAACACTTGACTCACCTCAGTCTGCCCCTTTCAGGCTCCACCCTAGACTCAACACTTGACTCACCTCAGTCTGCCCCATTCTGGCACAACCCCAGACTCAACACTTGATTTGCCTCAGTCTGGCTCATTCTGGCTCCACCCTAGACTTAACACTGGATTCAGCTCACTCTGACCCATTCTGGCTCCACCCTAGACTCAACACGTGATTCACCCCAGTCAGCCTCATTCAGGCTCCACCCTAGACTCAACACTTGACTCACCTCAGTCTGGCTCATTCTGGCTCCACCCTAGACTCAACACCTGATTCGCCTCAGTCTGGCTCATTCTGGAACCACCCTAGACTCAACACTTGACTCACCTCAGTCTGCCCCTTTCAGGCTCCACCCTAGACTCAACACTTGATTCACCTCAGTCCGAACCATTCTGGCACCACCCCAGACTCAACACTTGATTCACCTCAGAATGGCTTGTTATTGCTCCACACTTGATTCACCTAAGTCTGGCTCATCCTGGCTCCACCCCAGGCTCAACACTTGATTCACCTCAGTCTGCCCCATTCTGGCTCCACACTAGACTCAACACTTGATTCACCTTGGACCAGCTCTACTTTGGCATACTGTATACGGTAATGCTGTGATATTTTCGGAGAAGGTGATCATATAGTTAAAATCTCGTATCCTTGCAGCCCTAATCAGGGGGCTTGTATACTTAGCAGGTAGCATGGGGTGTAGGACTGTCTATGCCGAAGACAAACAATCTAGGAAAGGCCAGATGATTTATTACATGGTTATAGTTTGTGAAATTAATTTCTCTGATATGAAACACAAACTTAAGGGCTCCAGTAACACCAGATCAAATTAAATTACATGCACAGTGTACAGTGGTACAATGTCTCCATCAGTACAAGCAAATTTCAGGGTGTAGAATGTGTAAAGCAGTAGAAAGCTGGTTCCTCCTCCTGTAAAGGACAATGCCCCATGTTTTTAAGATGGACTGCATCATTCAATGTGTGCTATTTTATACACCCGTATGGAAAGTGGAAAGATCCCACAGATATATGATCTCGGCACACACGGGACCACTGCCATTTGGTGCTACAAAGGGACTTGCGGCTTGTTTTGTCCTATATGGTGGGCGAACCGCGGTGGTCTTTGTTGCTTTCCGTTGTCTGGGAGCGGACAGACGGCTCCGGAGGACAAGCAGCCGCCACTTTCCTGCTGAGACTGGAGCCAGAGCGTGTGTAGCAGCTCAGCAGCGTGCTGTCTGCTCACACAGCGCAGGAGTCACACCTCACTGTGTGTGCACGCAGGAGTGTGTGCTCTTCCACACGGGACACAGTCACATCACACACTCTGCGGCACGAGGTCAAAGCTTGGGTAGCCGGATATCAGATATGCCACAGCATGGGCTGTCCAACATGCATGTGTGTGCACGGGCTGCACAACGTCTGTGTGTCTGACGAGACCGCAGGCGCAGATGCCTTCCATTGTCGGCGGAGAGAGAACCCAAGCTGCTTGATGTGTTTGATGTGTAATACGCTTTACAGGAGCAGAGTGAGTAGCACACATCAAATGTGGTCTGTGGACGCTGGTTCCGGCAGCAGCCAGCATCTCTGATTGCGTGACCTATGAGCTGAAGACGAGCAGAACGTTAAACACTGTAATTAATTTAATGGATTTTAATTTTTATTATTTTTTTATCTTCTGAATACCATGGTCCTCTTTTATGTTGTGTGAATGTCAAGATGATCCAAAGCAAACCCTCCAAATTCAACAAACCAATATGCTCAAGCCCTTACATGCCTTTTCACTTTGCTTTTGCATCACAAACATGCACGCACACACACATCCAAACACGCACACACACACACATACACACCTCCAAACGCACACACACACACATACACACCTCCAAACGCACACACACACACATACACACGCACACACACACACACACCTCCAAACGCACACACACACACACGCACACACACGCACGCACACACACACACACACACACACTCACTTACTCACTCACTCACTCACGCACACACACACCTCCAAACGCACACACACACACACGCACACACACGCACGCACACACACACACACACACACACACTCACTCACTCACTCACTCACGCACGCACACACACACACACCTCCAAACACGCACACACACACACATACACACCTCCAAACGCACACACACACACATACACACCTCCAAACGCACACACACACACACACGCACGCACGCACTCACTCACTCACTCACTCACTCACTCACTCACTCACTCACTCACTCACTCACACACACACATCCAAACACGCACACACACGCACACACACACATCCAAACACACACACACACACACACACACACACATCCAAACACACACACACACACACACACACACACACATCCAAACACACACACATACACACACACACACCCAAACACACACACACACACTCTCTTTTTCTTTTACTTATCTTCCTTTGACTTTCCTTGTCCTTGGGCAAGTGGATTATCTTATATGCATCTTCAGTGTCCATGGAAGTATCTAAGTAAACACCAACAGCTTTTTGTGTATGCACACTAAACAAATGAAGGATATTCTGTGTGTGTGTGTGTGTGTGTGTGTGTGTGTGTGTGTGTGTGTTTGGATGTGTGTGTGTGTGTGTGTGTGTGTGTGTGTGTGTGTGTGTTTGGATGTGTGTGTGTGTGTGTGTGTGTGTGTGTGTGTGTGTGTGTGTGTGTGTGTGTCTCCCTTTCAGTCTGGTTCGTCAGCAGCCCAAATATGTGTGATGACATTAGGACTGTAATGGGCTTTCTAATTAATAGGCTATGCCTTGCAAACACCTCTAACGACCCCCTGTGCAGTGCTGTCGGCCTCGGTGCCAAGCCATCCTCACCACCTCCCTCCAGAGCCACTGAGCTCTGCCTTCTGTTTCATTCTCTTCTGTTTCACATCTGCAGCTGAGACCCGGGTCAGAAAGGTGAAGCGTTTTTCAGTACGGAGACAGGCGGGAAGATCACATGACACAGGCGTGTTTTTCAGTCGACCAGACGCAAGCTGTGTACGTGCAAATCGGATCACACGGTCGGAACGTCGACAATGTTCCAGCGTCGGCCGGGAACAAGCGCCGATTCATGCGGGCGCGCGGCAGGACGGAGGGAGCAGAAAGGAGCACAACGCCTCGGTGCCAGCCACCGGAGAGATGGCCATCAGCGACAGTTGAGATTATCACGCCTGTGACAAAAGCGGAGCGAAAGGAACCCAGCATGCAAGGATTTAATGGCGACGGCCAATGGGGGCACGCAAGCCTCAGCCATATTAATCACGGCCCGGGCAAGAACGGGAGCAGAAAGGAGTCACAAGAAAGCAGGATGAATTCTACGAGCCAATTTATCTCCCTAGAAAGAAAGACAGAAAGAAAGAAAGGCCTCATTGTCCATGTATCAGATGGTCAGCCACCATCCTGTATTTGCACACTATCCGGGGCTACATTCAGAAAGCAGCATGAAATTCCCAATTCAGAGCTTCCATGCTGTTTAGAAAGCAGATAGCAATCTGTTATTCGAAGGCTCCCTACATGGGGACCTCACTACACGTCTAAACATTGAGTAATGTATTCATACAGCCATGCTGAAAAGATTCAGATTCATCATGAGTTTCAGCTTCACGTTAGCCACAGCCGTGAGACTGCATCCCTGTCCCGCCTGCCCAAATGGTGAGCGGCAGAATCCCAAGGTTCTCAACCAAAAGCAACCGTGTGGGAACATCATCTAAACAGCTAAGCATCAATCACATACGACAATGATTCACGTCAAGTCCACAGAACACATGCCTTATACCTCATCACCGTCCAAAAAAAAAAACAAGTACCTCCAAAAAACTTTTCAGGAGAGGCCAAAAACCCCATTTGACTCTGATGTAAGTCAATGGAACCAGACGTCTTTCCGAGCAGATTTGGGCCATTCCTGTCGGCCCATTCATGATGAGATTCGCACTCAGCGTAAACAGCAGCTGGTGTGTTCAAATGATGCATAATAGTAAAAATGGACCAAAGTGGACATATATTGATACATGGAGTTTATCATTGGACAGCGACGATATCCAACCGCCAGGAGACACGTGCGGCCTTTCTCTAGGTTGAATGATTAGTTCTGGATCATGAATGCCATTCCAAAGGTACTGGATGGAGCGCCATCACTCCAGAGAACACGGTTCCACTGCTTTACAGCCTTCTAGCTAATATGTGGCACAGATAGATAGATATTATAGATAGACAGATAGATAGACAGGCATGATAGATAGATAGATAGATAGATAGATAGATAGATAGATAGATAGATAGATAGATAGATATTATAGATAGACAGATAGATAGATAGATAAACAGGCATTATAGATAGATAGATAGATAGATAGATAGATAGATAGATAAACAGGCATTATAGATAGATAGATAGATAGATAGATAGATAGATAGATAGATAGATAGATAGATAGATAGATAGATAGATAGATAGAAAGATAGAAAGATAGAAAGATAGATAGATAGATAGATAGACAGGCATGATAGATAGAAAGATAGATAGATAGATAGATAGATAGATAGATAGATAGATAGATAGATAGATAGATAGATAGATAGATAGATAGACAGGCATGATAGATAGATAGATAGATAGATAGATAGATAGATAGATAGATAGATAGATAGATAGATAGATAGATAGATAGATAGATAGATAGATAGACAGACAGGCATTATAGATAGATTAGATAGATAGATAGACAAATATTATAGATAGATAGATAGATAGATAGATAGATAGATAGATAGATAGATAGATAGATAGATAGATAGATAGATAGACAGACATTATAGATAGA
>JAMWET010003174.1:125000-127500 GCA_024036415.1 Prochilodus magdalenae
CCGCAGTGCCCCTCCACACCCGCTGGGGCAGGGGCCGCTAACATCAGTGCCTGAAACCCTATCCCCTCGGTTCCGAGGTACAGGAGGTGTAGGCTAAACTGCCCAATCTGTTTACATCCCTCACTTAGCGTCATCTGCCCATCATCCCCTCGTCCTCTCCAAACCGCAACCACGGAAACACTCTCCGGTGTCAGGATCGGGGGCGACAGACGCGGTTATTAATAGGTTCCTCTTCTTGACATGTTTGTGTTCGTCCATGGTGTGCGCTTTCCAGTGTCGAACATGCTGGCCTAGCACTTCCTGTGGCACACCTATGGTTGTTAATAGCATGGACGTGGAGTTTTGCCTGCATCTGCCTCACAGCGACTGAGGCACTGTTTATAAACGACCCCAATAGAAAACTCTATTGACTCACCTTATTGCAAAATCAGCTCAGGTAACTTGCTTGGCTACGGCTAACGCGGTGATGCGTGCTATCCTCATTTCACCGGCTCCGTTATGTTTCGCTATGCCTGTTTACCACTTGCAAGACAAATACAGACCGTAGCACAGCAAACCAGGACTACTGAGGGCGTGACATAGCCAGGACGCAATATACAATACAGCCTATGGATAGACATTAGCGGCGTTTGGCAGACGCTCTTATTCAGAGTTACCCAGAGCTCTTATCCATGTTATCATATCTTACATAGGCAGCCCATGGTAGTGTTCGAAGTCTTGCCCAAGGACCCTTACTGGTATAATGCAGGGTACCTACATAGGTGGGGGATTTAACACGCAGTCCATGGAATGGGAAGTGAACGCTTATCTCAGCGTTCAATGGGTGGAAGGCAGAAGGGCCGGACAAGTCGCCAGTCCATCACAAGGCCCACAGATATACCCATTCACTCACACCTAGGGGGTGTCACCAGTTCACCTGCCTGCATGTCTTTGGACTGTGGGAGGAAACCAGAGGAAACCAACACAGACGCCACACAAACACCCCGGCCCGTCTTGTTGTGAAGCACCAGCGTTACCCACTATTCCACTGTGCCACGCTACGGGCTGTTCAGGCACTCTGACATACTTGCACTCAACCCAGATCAGATTTCTAGACCTCTCTAGTCCTGATTGTAGCCCAAAAAAATAAAAGATCTTTTATAAAGGAGGAAAATTTGATTGTGTGTCAGATTTGATTGATGTGCTGGCCTTTAGGAGACTTTGTTTTATATTAAAAGGTCAACTATGTTTGTTGGAAGGCATATGAAATGCCAGTAAACGAATAAAGCATAAAAATGAAGACATGATTCTGTAGAATATTACTCTAGGCCAATGCCCCCGTCAGAGTAAGAGTCATTACAGGCTTGTGCACAGACAGCCCCAGGGAGGGCTTGAGCCCCTGTACCTGTGCTCTCTAACTCTTGGGTCAGCTTAGGTTCCAAGAGTGTTATTGCTCATGGGTACCACCTCTGGTGCAGTGCCACCCACTGTGCAGATTTCACCCCAGAACCCGTCACGGAAGCACATATCACCACAGCACTGGAATCACACACCCGGGTCAAAAGTGAGGGGCACATAGTCATTCTGGAAACAAGACCAGGTTCTTAAAGAGAGTAGTGAATAACGTTAGAGTGATGTAGAGAAGGGTTGCCAGGTCAATGCCCTACTCAGGTGCAAAAGTTGCACACAGGCCTGATTCTTTGTTAATGTATATACACTAATCCAAACAATAACTGCACCCAGAAGGAGGTGTGGGAGTGCGGTGGTGTTGGGAAGGAAGATAAAGGTGACCAGGATCAATAACTGATGATACATTTAGACTGATATGATCAATATTTATTGAGCTACACATACAGAAGTCTGTCTCTCAGTATGGCGTCTGACGGCCATGTTTGCTAGCCCAACGCCAGACATCTCGGTATGGAGCTGTAGAGGTTCCTAATGGTGCCCTGTGATAATCCATCCCATGCAGCTTGAATATCCTCACACAGTTCCTGCAGATGGTGCGGTAGGGGTGGAGGTGGAGTGACATCAGGGCTTCTGGACGTGTGACGACAAACTGTTCATCTTAGTGCTGACCACGGTGCCTCCACACACGGATTCGTTGGTCGTCTCCACCAAGACTAAAGCGGGACTCGTCACTGAAGATGACCCGCTGCCATTCTGAGTCACTCCATGACAGTCTGGTACGACACCACTGCAGTGTTTGGTGACGGTGACGTGGTGTTAAGGACAGCCATGGTAACGGTCTGTGTACATGTAGTCCTGTGTGGTGCAGCCGTCTGCCAGTGGTGCTGGCACTAACAGGACGACTCATGGAGGGTAACAGTGCTCCCTGAATGTGTGGAAGTACCGACAGCTGGATTTACAGCTGGATCTTTGGCCTGCGGTAAGTTTGATGACGGCAGTAACGTGTCAGGCTGGTACTGATACCAGTGTGTTGTAATCCACCGCCGCAGCTGAGAAGGCTGGGGAGAAGACGAATGGAGAGCAAAGCTGTACACAGCAGCAGGAGATCGCC
>JAMWET010003174.1:132500-140000 GCA_024036415.1 Prochilodus magdalenae
TTCCTCTCTCAGCACAGAGAAAGATCTAGAACGATAACTGAGCAGTGTTTCCTCTCTCAGCGCAGAAAAAGATCTAGAACAATAACTGAGCAGTGTTTCCTCTCTCAGCACAGAGAAAGATCTAGAACAATAACTGAGTAGTGTTTCCTCTCTCAGCACAGAGAAAAATCTAAAACAATAACTGAGTAGTGTTTCCTCTCTCAGCACAGAGAAAAAACTAGGGAAGTAACAAAGTAGTGTTTCCTCTCTCAGCACAGAGAAAGATCTAGAACGATAACCGAGTAGTGTTTCTTCTGTCAGCGCAGAGAAAGATCTAGAACGATAACTGAGCAGTGTTTCCTCTCTCTGCACAGAGAAAGAGCTAGAACAATAACTGATTAGTGTTTCCTCTCTCAGCACAGAGAAGGATCTAGAACGATAACAGAGTAGTGTTTCCTCTCTCTGCACAGAGAAAGATCTAGAACGATAACTGAGCAGTGTTTCCTCTCTCGGCATAGAGAAAGATCTAGAACGATAACTGAGTAGTGTTTCCTCTCTCAGCACAGAGAAGGATCTAGAACGATAACAGAGTAGTGTTTCCTCTCTCTGCACAGAGAAAGATCTAGAACGTTGACTGAGTAGTGTTTCCTCTCTCAGCACAGAGAAAGATCTAGAACGATAACTGAGCAGTGTTTCCTCTCTCAGCACAGAGAAAGATCTAGAACAATAACTGAGTAGTGTATCCTCTTTCAGCACAGAGAAAAATCTAGAACGATAACTGAGTAGTGTTTCCTCTCTCAGCACAGAGAAAGATCTAGAACGATAACTGAGCAGTGTTTCCTCTCTCAGCGCAGAGAAAGATCTAGAACAATAACTGAGCAGTGTTTCCTCTCTCAGCACAGAGAAAGATCTAGAACAATAACTGAGCAGTGATTCCTCTCTCAGCGCAGAGAAAGATCTAAAACGATAACTGAGCAGTGTTTCCTCTCTCAGCGCAGAGAAAGAGCTAGAACAGAGAAAGAGCTAGAACGATAACTGAGCAGTGTTTCCTCCCTCAGCACAGAGAAAGATCTAGAACAATAACTGAGCAGTGTTTCCTCTCTCAGCGCAGAGAAAGATCTAGAACAATAACTGAGCAGTGTTTCCTCTCTCAGCGCAGAGAAAGATCTAAAACGATAACTGAGCAGTGTTTCCTCTCTCAGCGCAGAGAAAGAGCTAGAACAGAGAAAGAGCTAGAACGATAACTGAGCAGTGTTTCCTCCCTCAGCACAGAGAAAGATCTAGAACGATAACTGAGTAGTGTTTCCTCTCTCAGCACAGAGAGAGATCTAGAACGATAACTGAGGAGTGTTTCCTCTCTCAGCATAGAGAAAGATCTAGAACGATAACTGAGGAGTGTTTCCTCTCTCAGCATAGAGAAAGATCTAGAACGATAACTGAGGAGTGTTTCCTCTCTCAGCATAGAGAAAGATCTAGAATGATAACTGAGTAGTGTTTCCTCTCTCAACACAGAGAGAGATCTAGAACGATGACTGAGCAGTGTTTCCTCTCTCAGCACAGAGAAAGATCTAGAACGATAACTGAGCAGTGTTTCCTCTCTCGGCACAGAGAAAGATCTAGAACGATAACTGAGTAGTGTTTCCTCTCTCGGCACAGAGAAAGATCTAGAACGATAACTGAGTAGTGTTTCCTCTCTCAGCACAGAGAAAGATCTAGAACGATAACAGAGTAGTGTTTCCTCTCTCAGCACAGAGAAAGATCTAGAACAATAACTGAGCAGTGTTTCCTCTCTCAGCGCAGAGAAAGATCTAGAACAATAACTGAGCAGTGTTTCCTCTCTCAGCACAGAGAAAGATCTAGAACGATAACTGAGCAGTGTTTCCTCTCTCAGCACAGAGAAAGATCTAGAACAATAACTGAGCAGTGTTTCCTCTCTCAGCACAGAGAAAGATCTAGAACGATAACTGAGCAGTGTTTCCTCTCTCAGCACAGAGAAAGATCTAGAACGATAACTGAGCAGTGTTTCCTCTCTCAGCACAGAGAAAGATCTAGAACGATAACTGAGCAGTGTTTCCTCTCTCAGCACAGAGAAAGATCTAGAACGATAACAGAGTAGTGTTTCCTCTCTCTGCACAGAGAAAGATCTAGAACGATAACTGAGCAGTGTTTCCTCTCTCTGCACAGAGAAAGATCTAGAACGATAACTGAGCAGTGTTTCCTCTCTCAGCACAGAGAAAGATCTAGAACGATAACTGAGTAGTGTTTCCTCTCTCAGCACAGAGAAAGATCTAGAACGATAACTGAGTAGTGTTTCCTCTCTCAGCACAGAGAAAGATCTAGAACGATAACTGAGTAGTGTTTCCTCTCTCAGCACAGAGAAAGATCTAGAACGATAACTGAGTAGTGTTTCCTCTCTCAGCACAGAGAAAGATCTAGAACGATAACTGAGCAGTGTTTCCTCTCTCAGCACAGAGAAAGATCTAGAACAATAACAGAGTAGTGTTTCTTCTGTCAGCGCAGAGAAAGATCTAGAACGATAACTGAGCAGTGTTTCCTCTCTCAGCACAGAGAAAGATCTAGATAACAGAGATCTAGAACGATCTAGAACGATAACTGAGCAGTGTTTCCTCTCTCAGCACAGAGAAAGATCTAGAACAATAACAGAGTAGTGTTTCTTCTGTCAGCGCAGAGAAAGATCTAGAACGATAACTGAGCAGTGTTTCCTCTCTCAGCACAGAGAAAGATCTAGAACGATAACAGAGTAGTGTTTCTTCTCTCTGCCTCTAGAACGATAACAGAGTAGTGTTTCCTCTCTCAGCACAGAGAAAGATCTAGAACGATAACTGAGCAGTGTTTCCTCTCTCAGCACAGAGAAAGATCTAGAACAATAACTGAGTAGTGTTTCCTCTCTCTGCACAGAGAAAGATCTAGAACGATAACTGAGCAGTGTTTCCTCTCTCTGCACAGAGAAAGATCTAGAACGATAACTGAGTAGTGTTTCCTCTCTTAGCACATAGAAAGATCTAGAACGATGACTGGGCCATTAGAGGTTCAGACCTGGACGTGTTAATAAGTGGACCGAACCCTAATTAACCCCAGCGGTGCTGAATAAACAAGGAAGCGACCAACACTAACTGTCCTTGGAAAGAGAAGGACCACAGACACCAGCATGCAGGTGTTTCTAATAAAGTGGCCAGCGAGTGTAAAACAGGTGGCGTCCAAAACTCTACTCTCTGCGCAGCCCACACAGCCCACCCGTCATCTAGAACTACAGCAGCATCTCGTTTCCTCCTCCTAGACCTCCATTCAGGTAAATTATTAATCAATGGGATTCCATTCGACCTCTTTAAGCGCATACCTCTCCCGGCCAGGTGGGACGCCCTTCACCTCTCTGCCAAAGCAGGGCACGTCTCTTTCTCCCTCTCTCATTCCTTTCCGCTTACCGTATCGATCCATAACAAGCCCACAGTTCCTCTCGCCATCAAGTCAAGTCATTCAGCAGATTTGAATTTAGATTAAACCACACGCTGACATCAAATCTGCACACATCATCCAACAAGCACGAGCCTCCCGGTTCAATTATCGCCTGAAATAAGCAGAATCATCCTTCACTCGGCTCGGGTGACTCCCGGTGTTTATTTTCTTCCTGTAGAAGATTAGAAAGACTGTGGGTTTATGGAACAGTCAGGTATTTATTATGCTGTGAGCAGATGCTCCTTTACCGGCGAGCTCTCATTATGCAGAGTGCCGCGAAGGAATTCATGCTCTCTCTCTCTCTCACTCCGTTTCTGTCTGTCGTTCTCTCTTTGCCTCCATCCCTCTTACTTTCTCTCGCTCTCCTTTTGTTTCCCTCTCTCTCTCTCTCTCTGGATGAGTCACCATCGCTGTACTAAGAAAACCTTGTTTCCTTTTAAAGCACTTGAGTTTTCAAATTCAACCACTTAAAGGAGCAATATGTTGTTGTGGTTTCCCCATTAAAGGTGCAATTAGCAAATCCGGAGAACGACTGTTTATATTTTAACTCGACCAAAAAACAAATACTAGAGATTAAAGCGCTCTTTCGGAAGCACGTAAATTCAGACACCAATCAGAAATATCCCGTTCCACCGTTACTCCTCCTTTCATTGGCCGTCTGTATTAAAATGATCTAACCAGGAACCAAGATCTTCCACATGATTGGTCACAGACCAGAATACATCACTTGGACAGTGTAAAATATAATAATAATAATATTAATAAATAAAAAAATAATTAAATGTCACCTTGTGTGTTTAAGGTGGTAGTAACTTCAGGCTCCTGCAGATGGCGCTGCACGAGGATGCTGGGCCTATATATACCTGCGGGGTGTGAGTGACGGGATCCATAGATTGGGAAGAGGTGGTACAGTGCAGGGAATGTCTCGTTGCATGTGTGGAAAATGGCTCCAGAGCAGATGTTAATGATTGGCTAAAAGGAGTGACTGCATGTGGGCGTGGCCAAAGACCATAGTGTGAAGGAAGTAGCTGAATCTGCAGGTGTAGGAAGCGTACGGTCATACGGGTCTACCAGCAGTGGGAAAATCCCAGTCTACAGGGAATTCTCCTCGGGACTGTGCCAGGGAAGGCATCCACCAAATCTGGACCACCAGTCCAGTTCTTTAATGCAAGAGTGTCTGAACACTGAGGTGAGCTACATCCAGAAACTCGTCCAGTCCATGCCAAATCCAATCTCAGCTGGAGGTACATGCTTTCAGTCACAGGTGACTTTTTTATTATTATTATTATTATTATTATTATTATTGTTGTTGTTTTGTTGTTGTTGTTGTTGTTATTTTAATATTATTGTTATCATCATCATCATCATTATTATTATTATTATTATTATTATTATTATTATTATTGTTGTTGTTATTTTAATATTATTGTTATCATCATCATCATCATTATCATTATTATTATTATTATTATTATTGTTGTTATTTTAATATTATTGTTATCATCATCATCATTATCATTATTATTATTATTATTATTATTGTTATTATTATTATTATTTATTTGTCCGGTCAGTGCTATTACCAGACAGGATGGAGCCGGGATGGAGATCTGGTTAGCCAAAGCTGCCAAACTATATTCACAGCCTGTTGATAATTCTGTCGGGCACAGAACCACATACACCGTCATACGTGAATAGCCGGTAGAGTGCACCTGACACCCAACTGTTGTGGTCAGTGTACAGCAATAACAGACAACCCATGTAGCATGTAGCATCTGAGACCATTGCAGAACTGACAGCAATATGAGACTAAGTCTTAGGATGGAAATCTGCATAACAGGCCTTGTTCATTATCACTCAAGCAAATTCCCATGGTGCCTTTCTGTGTGTTTCCAGTCTTGCACACTATCCAGCCCATCAGCTGCACGCTAATACCTGTAATGGTGGATAACAGTTACAAAATAGGGAGGAAATTGCAAAAACATGTGATGTGACGACACACCCCCTCCTTTAACTCCTAGTTGACTTCTGATTGCCTTATTGACGAGGACCTCAGAGCAGATGATGTGCACTTTCTGAGCAAATCTAGTTGAGAAAGCTCTCGAGAGCGGCTCACATTAGCAGCTACTAAACATGCAGCAGCGCAGGAGCGCGAGAGCATCGGGTGGCCGTGCAGTTGAGTAAACCGTGATTGTCCTATGGCCCTATGATCACCTCCGTACTGCTTCCAATAAGGGTCCACATGGGCCAAGCCAAGCCAAGCCTCCCGGCTGTCAATCATGGTGAACAAAGAAGCCAGAGAGAGGCGAAGAAGAAGTGAAGCGAAGCCTTTCCGTTTCATCTTTCCACTCGAACCACTCCCCCCCACCCCAAACTACACCAACAGACGGTCAATCAAAGCCCCCTGGCAGCTCCTGACAGATAATGGCCTCAAACTGCTAGAGCCAGAAGACAGGAGGCATATTTCTGGGCTGCACTTAAGACGATTGGAAACAGCCCCTCCAAACACACGTGGACCACTTTTCGTCTCGTCCACTTCGTCGTTATCATCCTCCTCCTCCTCCTCAGTAAAACAAACAGAGCAACCATGGGTAGGGAACATGTAGGCCATCCGATCCACCCTCTCAACAAGCACACACAGCCACAGCAAGGGAAGCACGGAGATGAAAGGAGACCTGCGGTGGTAAACGTTCGGATATGAAGAGCGGGTGTGACGGACTTTAAACATGGCTCCTCAAGCCCCATCAATCTCGGGCTGCATTTCCACAGCGGAGGAGATCGGAGGAGGCAGGCAAACAATACAACACGCGGAGGGCTCCCTGGTCCTTTAACAGGAGTCCACACACATGCATGAAGGGGGTGGGGTGGACGGGGGGGATATGTAGTCCCTCAATAAAGGGCCGGATCATACTACTGGTGTGCCCACCAGCATCAACAGTACCCTGACCCAGATCAAGACCCTCAGTGATTCAACACGGACCCTGCAAATAAGACTAGGCTTCATCCTGGTCCAGGAAACAGGCACATGGTAAGCAATCCCAGAGGCCCAGTCCAGTGAATGGAGATTCCTTACTAATAGGAAGACGTATACGTAACTATGGGTCAGGACTTGGAGCGGCCCCAGACATCCCGGGGATACATCCATCCATGGAGATCAAGTCTTCCTACACAGCAGCTGCTGAGTGCACATCTCACCTACTTGGTCCTTTCTGGGAGTTGAAGTAATGTCTAGGGCGCCTAGCTGTGGTCCAGGCGACTGGACATGTGGTATAGCCTCCATCATTCAAGAGGCTTGATCAGTTCACATGGGGTCTTCTACATGTCCCGATGCCTTGTCTCGACAGTTCAAAGATCTGGAGTACCTTCACACATACACAGACCAACAGTGCGGAGGTAGGACCTCCAGAGGTTGCTCCTGTCCAGCTGGACACATGTGACCATAGTGAGGACCAGTTTAGCCCAATCACCACCGTAGGCTACAGTGTAGGTATTCATTCAGCAGAGGGGACTCGGCTGTATCTGAAAACACTGGACCTATCCCAGTCTTGAGTCTTCCCAATCCTCATCTCTCCCGGTCCTGAGCTTACCCAGCTCCTATCCCTCCCACTCCTAATCTTTCCCAGTCCTACGCTTTCCCAATCCTGATCTTACCCAGTTCCTATCCCTCACACCCCCTGATATTTCCCAGTCCTAAGCTTCCCTGGTCATCTGCTTTCCGATTCCTGATCATTCCCAGTCCTGAACCTTTCTAGTCTTGAGCTTTCCCAGTCCTGAGCATTCCCATTCCAGGTTCATGTTCATGTTCAGCAGCCTCCACAAAGCTCCACACACCCACTGGCTTTGGGAGACAGCAGATAGGCGATGCGATGTGATGCCCCCCCACCCGCTCCATTGCCCCCCAACGTCATTAAGGTGCCGTGCAGAAGCAGCACTTACCGAACAGAGCAAGCAGCCAAAGTCCAAGCAGCCGCGCGGCCAGGCGGCGCCAATCCGTGGCCATCGGGCTCAGTTTCAAAACGCTCCGCAAATCCAGAACAAAAGCGAGCT
>JAMWET010003174.1:150000-187500 GCA_024036415.1 Prochilodus magdalenae
GAATGCTACCTTCACTGCTGATGTGATCGATAGGAGTACAGTGTTTTCTCTTTAGTGTGGAATGTGGCTTCTATCATTTGGGAGCCACAAACTTAGCACTACTAGCATGCCGAAATCAGCCCACACCTGTCTCAAATCTCATCATCAAAAGAACAGCTGCACCCAGAAGGAGGTGTGGGAGTGCGGTGCGGTTGGGAAGGAAGATAAAGGTGACCAGGATCAATAACTGATGATAAATTTAGACTGATATGATCAATATTTATTGAGCTACACATACAGAAGTCTGTCTCTCAGTATGGCGTCCGGCCGCCATGTTTGATAACGCAACACGCCAGACGTCTCGGTATGGAGCTGTAGAGGTTCCTAATGGTGTCCTGTGGTAATCCATTCCATGCAGCTTGAATATCCTCACACAGTTCCTGCAGATGGTGCGGTAGGGGTGGAGGTGGAGGGACACCAGGCCTTCAGTCAATGAAGATGACCACTGCAGTCTTGGTTGGCGACGTTGGCGTGGTAGTTGGGGCACCTGGCGTACCGATCTGCACCTTACTCCCTTGAATCACCAGCATGTCTCACAAGGTCAAACCTACCCACCAACTTTCATCGTTGTCGGTCGACTGCTTCTGGGTGCAGCTATTCTGATGGGTGTATTAAGATGCCCAAACGTTGGGGCGTTTATTGGTGTTCAGCAATTACATAAATTTGATTTTTGCCAAATTATTCATTATGCCAGTCCAGCACATGAACCCACGTCTTGTTAATGGTTACCAAACCTTCAACCAGCAGTACTAGTTTATATTTCACCCTACTGTGATGGAAAGCTCTACTGAGAGTCCCCCCCACTAATACGTCTCCAAGTTTATTCCAAAGATCTGTTTATCTACAAGCACGGCTCCCAGTGGTCCGCCACTAAAACTGTACTAACCCTTCATTAACATTTCAGATCATGTGCCGTGTTTAGAGTATGATTCCATTTAAATGAACAAGTAACACATGAGGTATCCTACTAACAAGCCTATAGAAAGAGAGAAGAGGCCATTACTGACACACTGTGCATATCCAGGTATGAAAGGCAAGATCGACACCTTGAAACAACTCTTGGCCAAAAGAAACACAGATGTCGTTTGTCTGCTTGATGAAAAAAGGCCAGAAATGAACCGCACACAGTGGTTTGTGATAAACACTATGGATCTGCTGTAGCAGATTGAGCTGTAATAGACAAACCTCACATGGTTGTTGATAATACAACAGGCTGGATTCTCAGTGGTATTTCAAGCCCAGTTTGGAGCACTGAGGAGCTACTTTCACAGGTTCGGCACAGTAGGTCACTGGTGACCTAGCCATGTGCTACACCATTCAGCTTAATGAGATCAGGTTAGGCTTTACATTGGCTCCATAACACAGAGCATAGTGCTAAGCTATGGAGTATATTGTTGTAGCTAGCTGAAACTAGGTAGGCTGGAAACAACTAACATGGTTTGCCACCACGCCAAACAAAGCACGGCTGATGCGTCCAGAACTTCTAGTGAGGTCTTATACTCATACTCCGAATTTCCACATTCGGAAAAGCTACGACCAATCACTTTCAGCTCCAGGCCACCTTAACTTAACCTACTGTGTTTTTGAGTTTCCAGACTCATACTGTAGAACTGAATCACACATAAACCTCAGTAGTCCAAGACTGGGCTTAAACTGCATCTGGGAGAGCAGCCCTTATATGTACACATATACTGTAGATATCAGAACGCATTCAATCATCATTCGGATTGGGTGAAAACAAAAGACTTGGCCAATATGATTTCTAACATAGGCAAAGAACGCAAACGAGCATCTTGAAAACCCAACTGAATTCCAGGGCCCAAACAAACAGTCAACTAGGCTTAGTCTGTGTAGAACAATCTATGCATACGCATAATTTACTGTATATTACGAATACATATAGCATAATCTGTACACATAGCATCGTTTATTGTTGTATCCAAAGTGGAAACTTGACACATGGAAATGAATCTATATAGAAATATATCATGAGCATAAGCAGGACAAGTTTCTGACCGAAACCAGAACTACTAGGACGTGGCAGTTTGTGTGACTTGTGAGGTGCCGAGCACGTAATGCTCGGAACGTGACGTATAGACACCATGACATCGGCGATGCTGACATTCAGTTTGTTTTTCGTTCCGTGTATGACGAACCTGAGAGGCCCCTGATGGAAATAGAAAAAACTGGAATGCTTTAGAGACCATCCTGAAAAGCACCTCGCCTAGCTGTAGCACCGAGCTGACCCTTCTGAGAAGGTATGTTATCACGGACCAGGAGCGACGTGAAAGACGATCGGTTGAGCTTGTGGGAACCTGACTCTACCAGAGAGCTGAACTTGCCCGTTTGGCTGATCCGCGTTAAGCCAGGCATACACTCTGCGGTTTTAGCCCGATTTGGTTGAAGTTGACTGAATGTCTCAACTCTGATGTTCGGTGCCATGCAGTGTGGGAGGGAAAGCGATGTTCGCTTAACTGCCCTAACAAGCCCTGATCGAGCTGTCGCACGGTCAGATAAATTTTTGAAATGTTGGAGCCGATAATCAAATTTATCAAACCCAACACCACAACTAATGCTACTACAGAGCTGCACACACATGAACACCGGCAAAACAGTCTATATCTGCAGAACTGGCATCAGTACATGCAGACTGAACTACAGTGCAGTGGAGTAAAGTTAGCAAAGCAGCTGTAGCACAGTTGGTTTATCAGCGGCTGAATCCCACATGGCCTCCTCCTTCCTATGTAAGCAGTGTGTAAGTTCCGGCTAGATATCAGTCCAGTATGGAAACGTGTGCACATGGCTGAATCCCACGTGGCTGTGTATTAGACATATGATGCCCTGTTGGTTGCCATGTAAGCAGCCACTAATCCTACGTGGTGCACCATGAAAGGAGGAGTGAGTCAACTGAGACTGAGTCAGTGTTGTTGCTCAGTACTCGGACGCGCAGCGTGTTGTTGTGAATGAGTCATCTTTATTGGAAAATGTCTGTACACAGAGCTGAGCTGTCTGTATGGGCTGTGTGAGCATCCATGTCGCGTCATGTGAGTCAGGCAGAGCGTTTTCAGGCAGTGTGAGTATATACATCGCAGGTTTTGTCTGTATGCGTTGGGCTGTTCAAACATGTGGTGTGAGCTGCCACCGAGATCGCACCGTGTATGCCTGGCTTCAGGGCCAGCAGATCTTAGTTATTTAATCACGAGCTAGCGAAATATCAGCAATAACAAGCCAACGTTTCTAAGTCGAATGTATGGCAAGAGGTTCAGCATTTCTGTAAAAATCAGTCCCAATAAAAACACAATTAAGGTGTAAGAAATAAGGCTTTTGTGATCTAAAAAAAAAAAAAAAGATGCTGAAATAATTGTAGAAAATGCATAAACAGGAAACAGAAAGGAATCCTCCTTTTAGTGGCCACTGAAAAAGAGAGGTGTGTTTAATGTTCTGAAGGAAAAACAAAAAAGGGAAAACCGGATCACACAGCGACAGATGAGTCAGCGAAAGGGAAGAAACCAGGAAATATGGCTGAAGAAACAAAAGGCCATTTTAGAGTTCCACAGACGGATTTGCTTTCTTCTCGGATTCCCTGCACAGCTTCCCTGCTCAGAGCTCCCTGAGAAAAGACGAGTGAGGGAAGGATCTAGAAAACGTGAACGTGAGTTGAGTTGAGGGAAGGCTCTGGAACGAGGTGAGGAAAAAGAAGACGTACCTCCGGTCATCGCGCGGTACGGTTACGGACACCCACGGAAAGGCCTGAGTTAAGACTGTGAGTTTCCCGCTAATCTCTTCTCTAAACGAGGATATTGCGAAACCGTCCCACCCGGAGAGACGGCGGCTGCCGTTCCTCGCGCGGACGAGCTCCGTTTAACGGTGCTTAGGAGAGGCGTGCGTGGATGTACCAGCTCGTTTCCTGGTGCCCATTGACCTTCACGTAAATGCACAGAAGATGGGAGGGGGCGGGGCTTCTGCGAGACCTTTTGAAACCTAGGTTCAAAGGGTTGCCCTCCTGAATGATGAGCGATTCATGAATTATGATTAAATTATGTAAGGAAATAAAAAATAATAATAAGGATCCTTTAAACAAATGAGGTAGTGGCTGGGAGGACTACATCCTCCGACAGATCAAATCATACTTTAAAAAAGATAAAAGTACAAGTATAGTATGTTTATCCTTCACTGTTACTTCTTTCTTCAGCAGTCCCTCTGTTTCTTCATCTCCTCGCTTTGCTTTATTGGTACTTTATATAGTAACGTGTATAAATACACTGAGGTTAGAAACGCGCCTGCAACTTAAAACTCCTGAGAGCTCCTGTCAGGGAATGTGGTCGTTATTGGTACTGGTGAGAGTGTGTGTGTTAGTGTGTGTGTTAGTGTGTGTGCATATGTGTGTGTGTCTGCATGTGTGCGGATGTCTGTGTGTGCCCACATGTTTGTGAGTCTTCGTGTGTGCGGATGTCTGTGGGTGTCTGTGTGCATGTCTGTGTGTGTCTGCATGTGTGCGGGTGTCTGTGTGTCTGCATGTCTGTGTGAGTCTGCGTGTGTGTGGATGTCTGTGTGTGTCCGCATGTTTGCGTGAGTCTGCATGTGTGCGGAGGCCTGTGTGTGTCTGCGTGTGTGTGGATGTCTGTGTGTGTCTGCGTGTGTGTGGATGTCTGTGTGTGTCCGCATGTTTGTGTGAGTCTGCATGTGTGCGGATGTCTGTGTGTGTCCGCATGTTTGTGTGAGTCTGCATGTGTGCGGATGTCTGTGTGTGTCCGCATGTTTGTGTGAGTCTGCATGTGTGCGGATGTCTGTGTGTGTCTGCATGTGTGCAGATGTCTGTGTGTCTGCGTGTGTGCAGATGTCTGTGTGTGTCTGTGTGTGTGCAGATGTCTGTGTGTGTCTGCGTGTGTGCAGATGTCTGTGTGTGTGCAGATGTCTGTGTGTGTCTGCGTGTGTGCAGATGTCTGTGTGTGTCTGCGTGTGTGCAGATGTCTGTGTGTGTCTGTGTGTGTGCGTATGTCTGTGTGTGTATGCATGTTTGTGCGAGTCTGCATGTGTGCGGATGTCTGTGTGTGTGTGCAGATGTCTGTGTGTGTGCATGTTTGGGTGAGTCTGCATGTGTGCGGATGTCTGTGTGTCTGCATCTTTATGTGAGTGCATGTGTGCGGATGTCTGTGTGTGTGCATGTTTGGGTGAGTCTGCATGTGTGCGGATGTCTGTGTGTCTGCATCTTTATGTGAGTGCATGTGTGCGGATGTCTGTGTGTGTGCATGTTTGTGTAAGTCTGCAGATGTGTGGATGTCTGTGTGTGTGTGCGGATGTCTGTGTATGTCTGCATCTTTGTGTGAGTCTGCATGTGTGCGGATGTCTGTGTGTATGTGTGTGTGAGTCTGCATGTGTGCGGATGTATGTGTGTGTGTCTGCAGTTTGCCATGTCTGTGTGTGTGTCTGCACGT
Organism: Prochilodus magdalenae; assembly: GCA_024036415.1. Classification (NCBI taxonomy): domain Eukaryota; kingdom Metazoa; phylum Chordata; class Actinopteri; order Characiformes; family Prochilodontidae; genus Prochilodus; species Prochilodus magdalenae. The sequence goes on from JAMWET010003174.1 coordinate 155,475, forward strand.
GTGCTGATGTCTGCCTGTGTGTGTGTCTGCGTGTGTGTGGATGTCTGTGTGTGTCTGCGTGTGTGCAGATGTCTGTGTGTGTCTGCGTGTGTGCAGATGTCTGTGTGTGTCTGCGTGTGTGCGTATGTCTGCGTGTGTGCAGATGTCTGTGTGTGTCTGCGTGTGTGCAGATGTCTGTGTGTGTCTGCGTGTGTGCGTATGTCTGCGTGTGTGCTGAAGTCTGTGTGTGTCTGCATGTTTGTGGATGTCTGTGTGTGTGCGGATGTCTGTGTGTGTGCATGTTTGGGTGAGTCTGCATGTGTGTGGATGTCTGTGTGTGTGTGCTGAAGTCTGTGTGTGTCTGCATGTTTGTGGATGTCTGTGTGTGTGTGGATGTCTGTGTGTGTGTGGGGGTGTTGACCCTGAGACAGCAGGAGGCTGTAGAGTGTGGCAGGGTTGTGGGCTCTCTCAGTGAAAATCTACAGCTGCTTTTCAGGCACTGATCTCAGATGAGTTTGTAGATTAAAGGAGTAATCTGGCCTATTGCAACCTAATCACCATCTGCGGGATCCGTCTCGGTAGCTCGGTCACCATGGGCAGTTTCCCGGTACCCAGAAAAAAAACGAAATCAATGATCAGAAGCTACCGCAGCAAACGCCCAAAACGGTTCAGCAAATAGACTCAAAGTATTCGATAAATATGAACATCTTCAGAATTTAGAAGCTCTGGTAAATTACCCTCACACTTATTACACCTAGAACGTCTCCACGTCTCCTACGAGGGCTATTACTTCAGGGGTGGTCCTGCGGCTTACTGTATTTGCTTCCTTGAACTGGGAATAAGGCTCAGTCTGGTCTTCTCCACTGCTCCAGGATGGGAGATCCAGATCATGGATTAGAGTAGATGGATTTCTGGGCTGATCATAAACCAAACAGTGGTCCCAACCCTAAAATCGGGTCACGTATGAAACCATTGTGGCAACCGAGTCTACGCTGCAGACCCAGCAGACGGCAATTAGGTCGGAATAATGCTCCGGTATTCCTTTAAGTCAACAGTGTATTCCACTCTAGCTCCCTACACTGACTGATCCTGGACCTCAGGATCCTCTGCCTTCACTTCAGAGTAAGAAAACTCCAACTTGACGATATTTATATATAGTGTATATATAAAGTCGCGTGTGCATGTAACTATGTATATATCAAATCTATACATACAATACATGCGCACATAACCCCTTCCCAAAAAAAGTGCCACTGATATGCAACAAAATGCATACCCCTGGTTTCTAGAGCTAAAAAAATATTCTGTATGTACATATACATATAAAACAATGGAACAAAGTCGCAACAGAGAAGAGGTGGACACTTGGCCCACAGAGAAGAATGAAGCATCCTCCGTTTGGGGCGGGGCGCACCCTGCCTTCACACAAATCCATCCTAGTGTTCCGTCTCCTTGGGTGGGATTCCGGGAACACTGATTTATTTCCTTCCTTTGAGCTTAGGGGCACAGGTAGCCGTGTGCACCTGAGGTAGACTGGACAAGGCCAGACGTGGTGAAGGCTGGAGGGGACAGGGGAAGTCCAGGTTGAGACAGAGCCTTCCTTTTGGGGCAGAGTCTGTGATCTCCGTTCTCGAGGCCTTCCCGCCCCGACTTTAGGTTCTCGGGCGAATGGAAACCATTGGTGAGCCCCAGCCCCTCGAGTTTGGCCCCTCCCGCAGTCAGCCCACCACTCTCCAGTGGCCCGTTGTGATTGGAGAGTACCTCTTGGGTGTGGTTAGAAAGTGGTGGAGACGGAGGCCGGGTCTCCGGGGCAGAGGAAGAAGAGGCAGGGTTTGTTGCGGGTGATTGAGGTGGAGCCTCTTCTTCGTAAATGGGGCTCTGAGAGACTGGAGACCCTAACGAGAGGTCCGTGTCGCTCTGAACCCCATTCACTGCTTCAGACAGCTCCGAGTGAACTATGACCTCTGCCTCCACTTGATTAGAGCCCAGCGAATGCAGGTGCTCCTCATGAGCGCTCTGGAACACAGAAACACACGGTTAGGGTTAACGCCGTCCATGTAGGTGCACTTGGGAGGCATACAGTCAGTGACTACAGACCAAATACGTGAAAGACTAACTCCATGCCCCATCCAGATTTTGGGGTTCCTGGAACCAGCCTGCGTCGTGCAGCCGCCTGTCAATGGTGCTGGCACTAACAGGATGCCTCATGGAGGGAACCACTGCTCTGTGAATGTCCGCAATCGTGGCTGCTGGGTCACTCTGCACATGTCGGACAATTCGTTGGCTCTCTCTCTCCACGGTTCGTGTAGGTCTCCAGATCCTTCATGTTGCTGGTGCATATCCAGCGTGCTATGGTAATATCTGCACATCCACTTTGGCCTGTCGATAAAACCATCCCGCTTCCCGGAGCCCTACAATATGACCCCTCTCCAACCTCTTCCCACTGCTCAGATAGCTTTCGGACGCATCTCCATTGCTGCATTGCTGGCAAAGGATGCTACCAACCCAACAGTACGAGTCAGAATGGAAAGCACATGTAACAGGACACCCTCATGAATCGTTTGCATAACTAACAGCTACCTCACCTGTCTATTGTCTGTTTAGAATTAGGGCTGTACCCGACTCAGAATTTTGTCAGTGGAATCGGATTCGCCCATCCTGGTCGACGATTCCACTACTCGTTCATGTTTTTTCTCCATGTACATTATCTAGTACTCAGTAAATAAATTTGCATACGGTTCAGATCTGATCCTCCTCGTTTAGAAAGTCAGCAGAGTCACAGGAACATATTTCTGAACTAAAAGAGGCGGGGCTTATGATAATCGATCTGAACTGGAGCCTGATTTAGTTACAGGATACAGCGTCGGGCAGCAGCTCGTATTTATGCTAAACATTAGCGCTTATAGCTTATAGTCTTTTTAATCTCACTCCTAACAGCTTCTTCAGTAGGAGGACCCTTCACCTTTCATCTCTAATAAATAATGACCTGCTAAATTAAACCAGATTAGTCCATATTTACATTATTATAGATGAAAAGGAGAATGGTAGACCTGAAACCATTTATTATATTACCAGCGCTGAAATCATTATCTCTCGTTTATCAGCAGGCGTATTCAGTGACTGTACTCATCCTTAAATAAAGATAATCTCACTGTAGACGAATAAATAAACATATCTGTAATTTAGGTTCTAAAATAACAGAATTATAATAAAACAAACGTCTCCGCTCCGTTTCTCCTTCACCGCAAACAGCCGTTATGTCTAAACCGAGAGTCAGCTCCCTCGTTTGGAGCAGTGTTGGATGTCTGACTGAATGACGAGCAGAATTCGGTTTCATTTGTTCAGATTCTCTTCTTCAGAAGCTCCTCCAGACTTTCTCTGAGACATCGCTCCCCCCATGTGTCTCAGCTTCACAGCTTTAGCTTCCTTCAGCGGTGAACCGCCAGCGCACGTCGTCACATGGATTGAATTTTTTAGCAAGCATGCGTCACAGCCCAGCTAGACCTTACATATATATTTATTATTCCCCTTTAATAATTATTAAAATGTCTTTTTACATTCTTAAAGTTCTTGTGCATTTTTATAAGCTTAAGTCTGGTTTACTGAAAAAAAGGTCACTGCTGTCAGTCGCCGACTGACGATTCGAATCGGCGACTTCTAGAGGACAGCCCTATTTAGAATATACAATTTTTAGTAATTTATTATATTAAAAAAAATGTAGGCAGTGTATATATGTATATTATTGTTTTATTTTTATTTCCTTCTGTGTCTCGCCTTTATGTGCAATGACAATAAAGGCGTCTTGTCTTGTCTTGTCTTGTCTTGTCTTGTCTTGTCTTGTCTTGTCTTGTCTTGTCTTGTCTTGTCTTGTCTTATGTCTCATGATGTCAAAGCTACCCACCAAGTTTCATTCCTGTGTGTGGATTCCTTCTGGGTGCAGCTATTCCTGCCTTCCCAGGGTATGATAACTGAGTCGTCACACATCAGTTTGAAACAGTAGTCAAATCTCAATTTCCGGCGGATGGAAATATTTCTTGAGGACGTATCTGCTGACAGCTTCGCGATTCCCGAGTCAATCATCCATCCTGCCTGTCTTTCAGTACTTCAGTGTTACTCTAAAGGACGAACACTGGGTTTGGGCTCACTGAGACTGGGCTGAGCAGATTTAGAGGGAAACTAATTGAACTCGTGTTCCCGTCGCAAACAGCCCCGGATATTGTGCTATAAGGTATTGCTCCTCCACTGGCGCAAAGATGATTGCTCACCAGGAACCAAATATGGCGATTTCCAGCAATTGCTACCCTGGGTGCTGTACACTTCAGTACGGCAGCAATCTATTCTCCATTTAATGTGCCATTCCTTCCTTATCTTTGTTTATGTATGCATAATAAACGGAGCTCACAGCCTTCTATTCTGAGAATGAGGCATGCCTAAGAGGGGGCGAGCCGTTCATCATGCTAATGGTCATACTAAGAGACTTTACTGCAAGTGCTTTGAGCCCCATTTGGAGAAAGCACCGGCTCGTCGCAGCTCCATCCTCCACTCTCATGCACGCTGTTTACAGGTCTAATGACGGGAGACGAAAGAACAGGATGAAGATGTAAATGTCGACGGGGGGAATAAATCAGGGCCAAAGTAAGGTGTGATGAAAAGCTATATCGGGGATTCATTTGATTTCCTTCCCGCTGCCCCCTTGTTTGTGTTGGGGGGTGTGTGTGTGGGGTAATTGGTAAGTGGGATACGAGCTGCGGTGCCTCATTCAAACCATTTCACCTGCCACATACTAATTATCTATATGTCATTTTCAGCGGCTGTTCAATGTTAATGACTTTCTCGACATGTTTCCTGCCCACAAGCAGCATGCTCAATCAAGCCCCCCCTCAGCGCCCCACCACACACATGCACAGTACGCGCACGGCTTCATCTCACCATATGATTAAAAATACATCATGTCCACTGAAAATGTATTTTCACGCTTCGGCAATCATAAGATGAAAGTGCACACACAGCCGCACTCACACATTCGCACGCTTCCATCTCACCTTCTCCGAGGCTGGGACGCCCCGAGGTCCGTTAATGAGAGATGGAGAGTCCTCTGTGATTGTGTCTCTGTACCTGGTGATCCTGTTGGTCCAGTCCCGGCTGACCGAACCGTTCCAGGTTGGCTGGATGCAAAAAGACAAGGTGGTTTAGTTATGCGCAGTACTGGGAACGTCAAGTACGAGCTATTCACACTCCGAAAAACAGGAAGCACATAAAAAAATAAAACATGACTGAATATTATATCAGTTTTCAGGATTTTCTGTGTCCACTCGGACTGTATTACAGCTCCCACTGTTTCAGGAGGCAGGCTTTCTCAACACACTTACTTGTAAATGTGTTTACAGAGACAGGTGCAGGCTTTGCCTTCTGGTAAACACCTTTTTCTGCTTCCCATAATCCCTCTTACAACTTTAAATCAGTCCATACAACCGCTTTCGGCATTCTCTCTCTCTTTCTCTGTGACTGGTTGTCTTCTCCCGGTGGAAGGATGGGCAGGAACACCGGTGGATGCTTTCAGATTTAAAGCATGAGTGGAGCTTGGCTTCCTTCTCCGTCTCTCTGGTGGTACAAGTTTTGGTGGTCTACCAGGCCTTTCCCAGTTGTTGGGATTCCTATTTACAAAATTCCTAATTTCTCACTTTAACCGGTTTGGAATCTCCTAATTGAATTTGGTAGGTAGGCTTAACATTATGATGTTAGCAAGGATGGACCTCATCACTGCACCTGACTGATCCAACAGTCATGACATTCAGTGAGCAGTGGTGTCCTCCATGAGTCATCCTGATGATGCCAGCACCATTGGCAGGCGGTGGCACAACATAGGACTACATGCACACAGACCGTTACCACGACTGTCCTTAACACCACGTCACCGTCACCATAGACTGCTCAGGTGTCGTGCCAGACTGTCATGGAGTGGAGACGACCATCGAATCCGTGTGTGGAGGCACCGTGGTCAGAACCAAGATGAACGGTTTGTTGTCACACGTCCAGAAGGCCTGGTGTCACTCCACCTCCACCCCTACCGCACCATCTGCAGGAGCTGTGTAAGAATGTTCCAGCTGCTTGGGATGGATTATCACAGGACACCATTAGGAACCTCTACAGCTCCATACCGAGCTCCATACAGCGCCGCCCGACGCCATACTGAGAGACAGACTTCTGTATGTGTAGCTCAATAAATATTGATCATATCAGTCTAAATGTATCATCAGTTATTGATCCTGGTCACCTTTATCTTCCTTCCCAACAGCACCGCACTCCCACACCTCCTTCTGGGTGCAGCTGTTCTTGTGATGATAGGATAATACACTATAATTCACTATAATGTAAAAACAACATGGCTAACAGACATGACCATCCACAGTGCAGTTCCTGTTATTAAGTATAGCACCTGTTATGTAATATTGACATCTGGATCCAGCATATTTATGCCTATACATGATTAACACAGAGCAAATTTCCCCTCTCAACTTTTTTTATTCTTTTGCATGATGGCATCTGATTGGGTCATCTTGAAGCCATGCATTGGCTGGACTTCCTGTAGCTCTGCAGTCGTGACTAGAGTGTGTGAGTGGAATGGAAGTGGAGTGTCACAATTTTCAAGGCTGGTTCAGGCTTACCGCTCGACCTGTGTTGCTAATATACCCGTGGGAGGAGAAGCTTCCAGTGGAAACTCTGAGTGTAAGAATGAACAGTGGAGCAGGTACTCGGAGCAGGGAGAAGGCTGGTTTAGGAAGCAAGGGTCTGCATGCTAATGACTATGATCATCAGGTGGGCTCAAATCCTTCGTAACCCTAGAAATCGCTTATTTAGAGGGTCTAAGGCCCGATCCCATTTCACCCCATGCCCCTTAGCCCTACCCCTCCTCTTTGCATGTTCATGTCTAGGGGTAGAGTGGTCCGCATTCTTGTTGAGATGGACAGGTAGAGATTTTTCAGAGGCACATTCCAAACAGAGTGCTAGGAGAACATTCCCAGAATGTAAGTAAGCAGAGAGACCCATAGATATGAGTACGGTCTCTGTTACGCTGATGTCTCGGTCGCCACCTAGCAAAACTTCCCGTTCCACCTTAAATGGTGCAGCTGTTACAGTCTGGTAACTGAGGTTGCTTCACCATTTAAGGTGGACTGGGGAAATTCAATCATGAAGCTTGAAAGATTGAAAAGCTCAGTTCAGCTTCATATTACTGAAGAATTCTTGATGGTGATGATAAATAATGGTCATCTGCCTCTTTGAAGTCATATGATGCCCTAACTGTGTTTAAGCAGTGAAGAGATGAACTCCACCCTCCTCCGCTGGCACTGCAGACTGGCAGGGTCGCCTACAGAGCACCGCTAGCAGCCTGGTAATGAAGTCATGTGCCTTTTGTGCTCTGGGTGACTCGTTAGACTGACTGAAAACTGAAGTCCATGCTTTTCACATGTTTACATGTTTACACAGAAGCCGCTTACAACAACTGTTGACATATCCGGTTCTTGAGAGGTTGTCCCATTCAATAGGGGGGACATTTCAACCATCTCCCCTTCTAACTAAGTTAGGGGGAGGGTTACACTCGTGTATTCTGACAGCCTGCTGTCCAACTGATGTAATCTAATAGGGATACGGACAGCCTTCAGGAGTTTACAAACCTCACCTTTGTCTCTGCAGTTTCATCACCCGTTCCTACGCTTCCCATGAGGCTTTGCTGCTCATTGGGTTCGGTGAGGGGTTGAGACGGGTCATGGGCTAGGGTGGGCATCAGGGTCTCCAATTCGTGACAGTCGGTACAGTCAGACACAGCAGTAGACACAGCGTGGCCACCCCTACGGTACTGGGAGTTCAACACACTGGGCTCCAAACCTCCTGACGCCTCCCTGAGAGAGAGAGAGAGAGAGAGAGAGAGAGAGAGAGAGAGAGAGAGAGAGAGAGAGAGAGAGAGAGAGAAAGACAAAGAGAGAGGGAGAGAAAGAGAGAAAGAGAGAGAGAGAGAGAGAGAGACAAAGAGAGAGATAGAGGGGGAGAAAGAGGGAGAAAGAGAGGAAGAAAGAGAGAGAGAGATAGAGAGAAGAGAGAGAGAGAGAGAGAGAGAGAGAGAGAGAGAAAGAGAGGGAGAAAGAGAGGGAGAAAAAGAGAGAGAGAGACAAAGAGAGAGAGAGAGAAAGAGAGGGAGAAAAAGAGAGAGAGAGAGAGAGCGAGAGAGACAAAGAGAGAGAGGGGGAGAAAGAGGGAGAAAGAGAGGGAGAAAGAGAGAGAGAGAGAAGAGAGAGAGAGAGAGAGAGAAAGAGAGGGAGAAAGAGAGAGAGAGAGAAGAGAGAGAGAGAGAGGGAGAAAAGGAGAGCGGGAGAAAGAGAGAGAGAGAGGGAGTGAGTAAGAGAATGAGGGAGAGAGAGAGAGAATGAGGGAGAGAGAGAGGGAGAGAGAATGAGGGAGAGAGAGAGAGAGAGGGAGAAAGAGAGAGAAAGAGAGAGAGAGAGAGAGAGAGAGAGAGAGAGAGAGAGAGAAAGAGAGAGAGGGAGAAAGAGAGAGAGAAGGAGAGAGAGAGAAAGAGAGGGATAAATAGAGAGAGAGAGAGAGAGAGAGAGAGAGAGACAAAGAGAGAGAGAGAGAGAGAGAAGAGGAGAGAGAGAGAGAGAGGGAGAGAGAGAGAAAGGAGAGAGAGAGAGTGAGAGAGTAAGAGAGAGAAAGAGAGAGAAGGGGAGAGGGAGGGAGGGAGAGACAGAGAGCGAGAGAGAGAGAGAGAGAGAGAGAGAGAGAGAGAGAGAGAGAGAGAGAGAGAGAGAGAGAGAGAGAGAGAGAGAGAGAGAGAGAGAGAGAGAGAGAGGGAGAACTGGTTAAACGAGAGTGAATACAGATAATTAATAAAAGAATAATAACGATGTAGATCGGATTTCAGTTGTAAAGCTTTTGTGACTGCGTCCCCTAATACCCGCTATGACATTCCAAACTGGACAGTCCTTTCTTTCATTGGTAAATGGAATGTCACCTGAAGCCATCACTCCTAACGACGCTCCTATATCCTCGACCACTGGATAGGTCATTATCAACCGCCGACCAAGAGGCTAATGCGCGCTCTGTTTGTTAACGAGGGTACATCAAACGCGTTCCAATAACAAGCCTAGCTGTCAGAGCCAATTCTCATTGGCATCTATGCAAAGTTATGCAAAATTATTGAAATGTGAAAGGTCAGATTTATGTATATGTAAATGTGGCGCTCCTTTCATATTTAAATGAAAATATAAGCCGCTGGTTTTGCACAATAACCGGAAATTCCCGGAAGACGCTGATTTGCGTTTGCTGGGATTTCTGTGCCAAGGCTCAGCAGAGTGGCTCCGTCTTTTGTTTGGCCTCCGTTTCTGCTCACTAGGCATGCAGGAGCTCTAATAGAGGCAGAAGCAACCAGCCATGGCATGGAACACACCCCAACATCTGCCTGTCGCCCTGCTGCTCCGCGCTGATAGAGACACATGCACATACGCCAACACACACACGCGCACGTGATTGCAGTGCCGGGGCATCTGTCATTGAAAGTAGCTCTGCCATTCCGTCCTTGTAGATTAGGGATCATATCAGTAAACAAAGCTCTCCTGCCGAAGTCCTTCTCATCGCATTCATATTACGTCCATTAGAGTCATTAGTGCCCCAGATCCTGGAAGGACTGTCGACTCATGGCATGAATATTTGAATGCTGCCTCTGCCTTACTGGTGCATGTAATCTAGAAAATACCCTCATCTTCAATAGAACAGCTGCACCCAGAAGGAGGTGTGGGAGTGCGGTGCTGTTGGGAAGGAAGGATCAATAACTGATGATAAGTTTAGACTGATATGATCAATATTTATTGAGCTACACATACAGAAGTCTGTCTCTCAGTATGCTGTCGGGCCGCCATGTTTGCTAACCCAACATGGCAGACGTCTCGGTATGGAGCTGTAGAGGTTCCTAATGGTGTCCTGTGATAATCCATCCCATGCAGCTTGAACATCCTCACACGGTTCCTGCAGATGGTGCGGTTAGGGTAGAGGTGGAGTGAGACCAGGTCTTCTGGACGTGTGACGACAAACCGTTCATCTTGGTGCTGACCACGGTGCCTCCACACACGGATTCGTTGGGCGTATCCACCAAGACTAAAGCGGGACTCGTCACTGAAGATGACCCGCTGCCATTCTGAGGCACTCCATTACAGTCTGGCACTATGAAGATGCTGATGTGGTGTTAAGGTAGGCGTGGCAAAGGACGGTCAATCAGCAATCGTGGCTATTGGGTCACTTGAATCATTCGCATGTCTCATCAAACTTCACACCTACCCACCAGGTTTCACTCCTGTCGGCTGATTACTTCTAGGTGCAGCTATTCTTTTGATGATGAGTGTATATTTCAAAGCTGCTGGCGTGTTGTAAATCATCACTGCTGAATCAAAGAGTGTCCAGCTAAAGGACCCAAATGAAGAAACGATCGCATACACACGGTGAGGCAGGTGCTGGTACACCAATAAGAGTCCTTGGGCAAGACTCCTAACACTACACTGGCCTACCTGTAATATGATTAACCCTGTAAGTCGCTCTGGATAAGAGGGTCAGCTAAATGCCAGAAATGTAAATGTACGGAGGGAGAGAGTAAGAAAGCAGAAGTGAGCTTACCGGCTTTTTCCATTGCGGAAACTAACACACATGCAGAGCAGGATGCAGAGAAGTCCGAGACACACACCGACGATAATCCCAGTGACGGCATGAATGTCCAGCTCTGCAGAACAGGGAGAAGGGCAGAGGAGTGGGGGACACAAGGCGTATACCGTTAACCAACATGAAACGGTTGCAATACCAAACGTTACGCAGTCGTATGCAAACGGCAGTCACAGTAACGCAAACTTAACACGTACTCTACGGATCGGGACGTATGGAGACCTCTCTGGTGGAAACGTGTAACTGCAAGCAATGTGTGGAGGAACGGGAACTGGAGACTTTGACCACTGGAGACTTTGACCTTTGCATTTAACCTAGCTGTTAACACACACGAGTGAACTTCAGATCAGTGATGTTCTGAGCACACTTGCACAAAGAGGTGTTCAACCCTATCCACAGCCCCCAGAGGAGCAGCTGGAGGCTAGGTACCTCCCTCAAGGGCACTTCAGTCATGTCCAGTTGGTGCAAGGAATCAAACTGGTGACCTTAGGGTCACAAGGCCAGTTCCCCAACCTCCATCTCATGCCTGAACGGTGGTTGTGTTCCAGACCCCTCCCCTGAGAGGATGAACCTGGCGAAGGATGCATCTTCCAAGGCTGCGAGTGAACTGTCTATCTCATCAGTATATAATGCTGATTTTGCATTTGAGATCTAGAGCACATTTCATACAGTCTAAATTATTACTTCAGGGTTTACAGGGTGACCTGCAGCAGCACCTCCCCCCAACATCTATGTCATCGCAACCCCCCCATAACCGATAGGTTGTTGGAGGCCAAAAGAAAAGCCAGTTATTTTGACCTGATAAAGACTCTACTGTTTGTTTCTACGTCCGAAAGACGTACAGTTCCTTCATCTCTGGTTCTTCATGTATGCTTTTTGACTGGCATTTGCCATTGTTACCAACATCAACATTATTGTGCATAGTTCTGTGATTTTCATGAAATCACATGTATTCATGTATTCAAAATTAGTAACCATTTGCTACTTGGTTAATGTTACCACAAATAGGTGGACGTATGAACAGCAACGATATCATTGAGGAACACGAAAAGAAGGGGTCCAAGAACAGAACCTTGAGGGACTCCACCATGAAGAACAGCCGTGTCGGGAACACAGACACAACTATCGACGTACACAAACTGTGCAGTGAAACACACTGTAGGAAAACACACTCTAGGGGACAGTGAGCACATTTGCTTGGAGTGGCGGCCCTGGAGTAGCAGCTGGGGGTTAGGTGCCTGGAGAGCAGCTGGGGGTTAGGTACCTGGAATCGCAGCTGGGGGTTAGGTGCCTGGAGTAGCAGCTGGGGGTTAGGTGCCTGGAGTAGCAGCTGGGGGTTAGGTGCCTGGAGTAGCAGCTGGGGGTTAGGTGCCTGGAGTAGCAGCTGGGGGTTAGGTGCCTGGAGTAGCAGCTGGGGGTTAGGTGCCTGGAGAGCAGTTGGGGGTTAGGTGCCTGGAGAGCAGTTGGGGGTTAGGTGCCTGGAGTAGCAGTTGGGGGTTAGGTGCCTGGAGTAGCAGCTGGGGGTTAGGTGCCTGGAGTAGCAGCTGGGGGTTAGGTGCCTTACTCACAAGCACTTCAGTCATGTCCTGTTGGTTCACGGGATCAAACCTCCAGCCCATGTACGATGTATTCAAATAAAAAGAAGCAGTGTGTGTTTCTGATACCACTGTTCTTCATGCTGGAGTCCCTCAAGGTTCTGTTCTTGGGCTCCTAATGTTGCTATTATAGAGCAGCACCTTCCTGTGGTCCTCACTGATGTCAGTGATGGTCATACATCCACCTATTTGTGGTAACATGAACCACTTACCAAGTAAGAGTTATTTCTTTTCATAAACAGGATTCTACAAGGAATTTAAATTCAGGTTTCATTTTGTAATGTAGTAGAAAAGAATCTTTTCATTCACGTATCTTGTTTTGTACCTGTTTAAGCCTAGCTCACCCTCCCCGCCTCTATCTCCCTATGATCTTGTCACCCTTGTTCTATTTTGAATAACACACATGGGTTTATAACTGCCATAAGAGGAGCGGGGCTGATGGTGTAATCTTGGGTTTACTCAATACATTGGGCCAAGATTACACCGTGTCTGATGGATGTAAATGTCAGTCTTATTATAGGACCTGCTGTGTGCGACGGTGTGCATGTGTGAGCCTCACTGCGCCACCTCCCGCAGTCAAGTGGATCATAGTTGTTGAGCATCGGTAATGGCCGACTTGGTGGCAGTGGAGAAAAGAGGCATGCATATTCTCAAACCCGGCCACACAGCTTCAATTACTTACTACCTACTCTCACAAACACACCCACACACACTTCTCCCTCTCTCCGATTCCCTCACGTAGCCTGCAACTAAATCAGCACATGAGCTGCGCCTTACAGCTCTACAGCTAGAGGCCTGGCTGTTATTGCACTGCCATGGCTGCTTGAAGCAGCAGCAGCAGGCAGTGTGGAGAAGGCTGCAATTTACCAAGCTGCTGGAGCCGAACAGAGTTTGCAGCTTTGCTTATTAGTCCCGCAGGAGGAGCGGAGGCAGCCCCAACAAACCCAGCACAACCACCACTCAAAGACCAGTGTGAGAGAGCCGGGATGATGAAGTGGGCGTGTGTGCCTGTACGTGTTGTGCCTCGAATGAAATAATGGGAGTACTTAAAGTAGCTGGAAAGCCTTGATCGATTCCCTCTGCTGTGAGAAAGACGCGGCACCGGAGCCGTCCAGGTACTCACCGTATTTTTTCGGGGGGGTGTGCACGTCCTTTACGGGAGAGAAAGGCCCCACACCCACCTCGGTGCACGCCCCCATCTTAAAATAGTAGCGCGTTCCGCTCATCAAACCCAGGATCTCGGTGCTGGTGACAGATCCTGGCGAGTGGAGGAGAGAGAAGAGAGGAGAAAATGTTAACTAGAGATGGCGCGATGCTAATAACAGGTATAGACTGTTATCAGGAGAAAACGAAGGAGCGGGTCGATCCTGAAATAGCACACTCTCACATCGTCTCGGTGTGGACCAGCAGAGTGGACGAAGTGCTTCATTTAAAGTAGCTTCAAGTTTAGTGGGTCGTATTTACGGTATTTGGTGGAAACTCTTATTCACAGTCTTATGATTTGATAAGTTCTCACACATGTAGGCCACGGTAGCTTTGGGAGTCTTGCCCTAGGGACCCTTTTGGGTTTAGTGTTGGCAAGGTTTCTCAACCTGTGGGCTGCAAACCATCACCAGTGAGCCGTGAAGTACCCTCTAATGGTCCATGGGCTTTGTAGTCAGGGGGAGGCGGCAGTTTGTAGTGGACCAGTAACGTCATATACAATCGTATTAGTGTTATATTAAGTAAATTGATATGCCACCACCTGGCACCACCTGGATTTACCTAAGCAAATAGGTAAGAGCCAGCCAATTACTGCATGGGGTGATTATGTTTCAGCTGGCAACCAGTTATTGAACCCTAACTGATGCCGTGAGTAGCTTCTCATTTGTTCAACAGCCATGTGGAACGACGCATCCAGTGGTGGTGGACAGGATGTAGATCTGTTTCAGGGTGGTCAAATTATTGGAATGCAGCGATCACTTAAACGTTTGGTGAAATCAGATGGTGGAGAAACAGCAGTAGAACTCAGGGAGATGTTTAGCAGGGAGAGTAAGAGCATCTCCACACGCACAGTGCAAAGGGAACTCAAGGGATTGGGACTTAACAGCTGGGAAGCCTTAAAAAGACCACTCGCCAATGAGGTTAACCGGCAAACACTGCTTCAGTCTGCTAGGGAGCATAAAGACAGGAGTCTGGAGCAATGGACGAAGGTCATGTGGTCTGACGAGTCCAGATTTACCCTGTTCCTAAGTGATGGGTGCATCAGGGATGCCCAGTGCTCCCGTACAAGCCTGTGGGGGTAGTGCTATGATCTGGGGTCACTGAAGTTGGTCAGGTCCAGGTTGAGCGACATACTGAATCACCTGGTTATTCCATCAATAGATATTTTCTTCTAGATGGCATTGGCATATTCCAAGATGACCATGCCAGGATTCATTGGCCTCAGATTGTAAAAGAGTGGTTCAGGGAGCATGAGACATTTCACACATGGACTGGCCACCACAGAACCCAGACCTGAACCCCATTGAGAATCTTTGGGATGTGCTGGAGAAGACTTTGCGCAGATCTCCCAAATCTCCCATCCTCAATGCAAGATCTTGGAGGAAAAATGAATGCAGCTCTGGACAGGAATAAATGCTGTGGCACTGCAGAAGCTTGTGGAAGCAATGCCACGTGGTCAAAGCTTAAGGCGGTCCAACAATATATTGAACGAGACATTACCCCGCAGGTATTTACACCCCACAGGTATTTATAGCCCCAACGTCCTTGTACAGCGCCATCTGCAGGAGCCTTAGATTACTACCAGCTGGCTCGTTTTTTGTCCGGTGAGCTCATATGACATATTTAATGAATTATGTCTACATTTCCTTCCTTACTTCCTTCAGTACTGTTCAAAAAAAAGGAAAAGGTGTAGGGAGCATACATTACGCGCACCATCATGGCTAAGGTTGGTCCATAGGTGATCAGGCTGACTGAGGTTGCCGCTGTAGAGCATCTTGTAGCTCACAATGATTCCATTGGGCTCCAAGGGGGGGCGCCAACTCACCAACACTGAGAAAGAGTCTATAGCACTCAGCTGCAGGTCAGTGGGGGGAGATGAGGGTCCTGCAGAACACACACACACACACACACACACACACGCACGCACTTGATATTAAGCGACAATAAGAACAGGACTTACCCATTAACAACCCCCATGCAATCCCCCTTTGGTCAGCCTTTGCTGTTGCCTTGACAATAAATGGTAGTGGTGACGGCCCCCCCCTCCACTTGGCTGCTGTGACTGGCAGGCTGAGAGTCTCTTTGCCAACCAGAGGGCCAGATCCATCTGGACTTTTAATTAAAGCCAATTATCTCCCCACGACCCCTTCCACTAATCCCCGTACTGTTAACCTGACACACTCGCTCTTAATAGAAACAATAGGAACTCGTTCACACACACACACACACACACACACACACACACACACACACACACACACGTCACCCCTCTACACCAGCACACACACACACACACGTCACCCCCCTACACCAGCACACACTCACATTTTGAGAATTGTGCTTCACGTAACAGTAGCCTCACTGTAAAACACTGTAAGCTGTATTTAATAGAGCCATGTCTCTCAAACCGCCTACCTACCAGACAGTGAATACAGTTCCGCTGAGATTTCAAACGGGCTTTGTGTGGCATGGGTACTCACGGTCAGCTAGCGTGGACTCTTCCACTGTGCCGCTGAAGGGGCCGCCCATGTTGATGCCGTTGGACTGCACAGCCAGTTCATAGCGGGTGAAGGGCTTTAGTGCCCCCAGCAGGATCTCCTGAGAAGTGCTGGAGAAACAAAGAGGTACCTGATTAAACGTGCGGGTGCAGTTCTGGGCTGGAACGAGTGCTGAAAATCCCCACTGAAATAAAAGTACAGCTACGGTAGTGGTCATTTAGGTACATCAAAATAATGGGACGTATTACAGTTCTGAACTACTGTATCCTTCTGTATTACCCATCCCTGCAACACACACATGCTCAAGCAAGTACACACACTTGCCTGGAGCAGTTGGCAGTCCTATCCACAGCACCCAGGGAGCAGTTGGGGATTAGGCGCCACTCTCAAGGGCACTTTAGTCAAGTCAGTTCAGAGATCGAACCAGCAGCCTTCTGATCGTCTAGTCCACAACTCCCCCTGCTCCACCCCACGACTGCCCTAGTTCCAGTCCATTCCTACCACTGCGATTGCCCCTGCTTTAGCCCATGACTGGCCCTGCTTCAGCCCCCAACTTGCCCTGCTCCAGCCCCGCTCAAGGGCACTTTAGCCATGTCCTTTCAGTTCAAGGGATTGAACCAGCAACCTTCTGATCACAAAGTTGGCTCCCTTACCTCTAGCCCATGATTCACCCCATTACTACCCCTGCTCCAGTCCATGGTTGCACTTGCTCCAGCCCAGGATTTCCCATGCTCAAACCACTGACTCCCCCTGTGATTGCCCCGGCTTTAACCCATGACTGCCCCTGCCCCTGTCCATGACTGCTCCAGTTCCAGCCCCCTGACTGCCCTTGCTCCAGGCCATTAGTTCCCTTGCACCAGCACCACAACTGCCCCTGCTTCAGTCCGTGACCACTCCTGCTTCAGCCCATGACTGCCCCTGCTTCAGCGAACAACTGCCCCAACCCCAGTCCATGACTGCTCTGGTTCCACCCCATGGCAATTGCTCCTGCTTCAGCCCACAACTGTCCCTAAACATCTTACTCACAACCTATCATCTTACTTTCTGATATCACGGGAATCTGTACTAGCACCAGGCACGACACGCGAAACTGCTGAGACTGATCAGAGTCAGCTCCACTAGTGCACAACTACACATCTTTGTCATCACTGATTTGTATAAAGGTCTATATTAAACTATATCCATTTCTAGCTTATCCGTTTCCAGGAACATGGCTTAGTATTCCTCAGAGGCTGTGCCGAGTCTATTACGGTTTAATTCAGTTGGCCTTACTTGATTAAGAGTCAAAACAACATGCAGATTAGAAGTGCAATTTAGTGACGCACAGTGAAAACACATCCTCAGCCTTTAAACTGTATATAAATGAACTGATACACATACAGAGCCTTCCGACTATTACAACCATTTACATAAACTGATGTGGTGCATTACTTTATCTGCGGTACCACACGGCAGCAGGAGAATCTGTGCACATGTTCTAGATTTAATGTCACGCTTCCGGGTCTTCCCGGCTCCTTCCCTCTCCCGGACTTGACCTGCCAGAGGGCTTGCTCAATGACGTCACACAGGTGTCCCCAGCCATCCAATCAGATCCGCTCTAGGTCACCTGAGTTCTAGTCTCCAGCTGTCACTACAAACCGGATTCCAAGTTGGGACACTAAACAAATTGTGAAAACTGAATGCAATGATGTGGAGGTGCCAACATCTAATATTTTATTCAGAATAGAACACAAATCACAGATCAAAAGTTTAAACTGAGAGAATGGATCATTTTAAGGGAAAAATATGTTGTTTTAAAATTTCATGGCGTCAACAAATCCCAAAAAAGTTGGGACAAGGCCGTTTCTACCACTGTGTGGCATCCCCCCTTCTTCTTACAGCACTCAACAGACGTCTGGGGACAGAGGAGACCAGTCTCTCAAGTTTAGAAATAGGACTGCTCTCCCATTCATGTCTAATACAGGCCTCTAACTGTTCAATCGTCTCGGGCCTTCTTTGTCGCACCTTCCTCTTTATGATGCGCCAAATGTTCTCTATAGGTGAAAGATCTGGACTGCAGGCTGGCCATTTCATGACCCGGATCCTTCTCCTACGTAGCCATGACGTTGTGATTGCTGCAGAATGGGGTCTGGCATTATCTTGTTGAAAAATGCAGGGTCTTCCCTGAAAGAGATGACGTCTAGGTGGGAGCATATGTTGTTCTAGAACCTGAACATTTGGGATTTTTGTTGGGATTTGTTGACGCCATGAAATTTTGAAACAACATATTTTTCCCTTAAAATGATCCATTCTCTCAGTTTAAACTTTTGATCTGTGATTTGTGTTCCATTCTGAATAAAATATTAGATGTTGGCACCTCCACATCATTGCATTCAGTTTTTATTCACTATTTGTTTAGTGTCCCAACTTTTTTGGAATCCGGTTTGTACTTCACTTACGTATATAAGCCCCATAGTAATCCCAAAACCTAGTTTTTCAATCCTGAGCATTCAGTCCCTGTGTATCTACTTTATGGTTTCGGTCCATTTTGTCCTCGACTACCTCTTCTTGCTTTCTCCCTTCAGGTTCTGACCCTCCTTCCGTTTCGTCTGACTGACTGCTACCTCCGGTTCTGACCTCTGCCCACCTCTGACTGTGTTTTCGCCTCCCCCTTGTATGTTGTTTTGTATTTTGCTGCTGGGCTAGACTGTTCGAGTGTTTACTAAACCGACTTCCTGTTTAGCTCTTCTCACATCGGCCCCTGTTCTTTATTCATGACACCGGAATGTCCATTTACTACTCAGGTTTGTCGTGTTCAGCTACAGTAACACATGACACGTCGGTGGTAAACACCATGAACACTGTATGACATGAGCGTGCGAGTGTGCGTCATCTCTCACCTGGTGTAGTAAGAGACGAGGGAAGCATTGCGTGTGCCGGCAGGGCTGCAGCGGATGGTGTAGGTGATGATGCGCGAGTTACTGAATGGTGGCTTCTCCCACCGCAGCCAGATGGAGGTGGAGCTGTTGGCTCGCGCTTTCACGCTGCTGGGGGGCAGCGGGGGGAGGTAGTCCAGCGGCCGCGCTGCAACAAACACACATACGTGTATAACAATATCTTACAAATGAGTAAACCTGCTATATCTCTTCAGTCCTCAACAGGACCCAACCCATGAACCTGACCCTGACCCGTAGCCTGACCTGACCCTTGTTTTTTCGTAATGGTAAGAGCCACACATTAATAAACATAGGAAAAGGAGAACTAACGAATCTACAATATAGAAAACTTGATATACACAGCCATAATAACATCACACCTGCACTGTGCTCACACTGAGGAGAGCGAGGGCCAGTGATGGAGAAGCGACAACTGATAGAACCTGATGCATGTATGTGATGAAGCCCAGCTGGCTGTGGCACAACCGTTCCATCTGGAAGTGGCTCTAAAGAAAGCCCACAAAACGGACACTCCTGTGGGGTCAGTCCGAGGCTTTGGAGTGCGCTAAGCGCTAGTTTGAGACAAGCGGAAAGACATCAGCTCCAAAGCAGTGCGGGTACAGGAAGAGTCACTGGCTTGCTGCAAAGGTTAGACGGCAAAGTGATCCCTGCGTCATACACATGAGCCCAGAGAGTGCCTGTCTGTTCTGAGAACAGAACCGTCGGAACAGAGAGATCTGTACTTGCCACACTCCCCAATGACTCAATCGCTGGTCGTGACAGCACATCCAGGACCCTGGACAGGTCCCATGCTGGAACGTGCTGGAGAGCCCAAGCTCTTCCATGCTGCTGAAGACCCACAACAGGCACATGCACTGGTAGACGGAGAGGTAGCTGTGGGAGTAGGCAGGATGGGCAGTTGTGCTCCGCTCCAAGGCTGCCCCGACAAGTGGGCCAGTTGTTGTAAAACTGCCCCGCGCTTTATCTGGACACCTCCAGCATGTCAAAACCTCTAGAGGACGGCTTGATAGAGAGCTAGCAGGTAGGATGGTGTCATTTTCATCATCATCCACTGGCTCACCATGCTCACCATCATCCTCATGACTACACATCATCCTACTCTGCCTTCTGGACACATGCAGCTCAAACAGACACAATGAGACTCTACCTCCATAATTTCATCGAGAATGGAGAAGTCCTCTCGGAGGCAGGCTTAGCAGGCTAATCGTGCCAAGCAGTGCCAGCAGCAGCTTCAAGTAATGATTATGTTTACCAGAAAAGGGAAAAATGTGACGCCGGAGAATCTAAGCATGACTCAACGCACTCCCGGCTCAAGAGTTGACTCAGGATGGTGCAACAAAACATCCAGTGGACATCAGTTCCCTGAATGGAAACCTTGTTGATGAGAGAGGTGAATGGAAATCGGCCAGACTGGTTCGAAGTGGCGTAGGTTCACATTCCACTTCTGCCAACCATGAACAGAAAGTCTACACAACAAGCACATAGCCTGGTCTAATGAACCTCGATTTCTGCTGAGGCACACGGATCCTGGGGTCAGAACTTGGCACCAACCGACCTAGCCTGCTTTGTGTCAACAGTCCAGGCTGATGGAGGTGGTGTGATAATCTCTACGAGTGTTCCCAACATCTAGTAGAAAGAACTGAGGCTGTTTTGGTTGTCAAGGGAGGCCCAACCCCTAGTGATGATAATCATGAAGGGTGATAATTGAGTGTATATGCATATTCATACAGGTATATGGTCTCATGGTGCAGTTTTATAAATGCTACAGGGCAGCCACAGTAGTTACTGAACCACAAGCCAACTTTTATACTCAGCGATACAAACCTCGATCAGCCGCTTTCTCCGTCCGGCCCTTCCACACGGCGGGATAGCCTTCGGTCTGTTTATTACAAGCCCACACCTTCACTTCATACAGACGGTCTGGAGCTGAAACACACATGGAACCCAGTGAAGTAACACACATAGCCTGTGGGGCTGCAGGAGCCAGTCTACGAAGGCGTGTCCTTCAAAGGCTGCATAGACTGCAAAGGCTGAGGTGAGACGGTCTGCTGTACGGTGGATTTCGGGAGCACCGCTGTTCCTGCCCTTACCATAGTGTCACCTACCAACACTGGATGGGCCAGTGCGCGATGAGCTTTGGTATTTGTCGGCTGCCGAAGGATTGATCCAGTGGATCTATCTATCTGTCTATCTATCTATCTGCCTATCTACCTACTTACTTGTCTATCTATCTATCTATCTATCTATCTATCTATCTATCTATCTACTTGTCTATCTATCTATCTATCTATCTATCTATCTATCTATCTACTTGTCTATCTATCTATCTACCCACCTACCTACTTACTTGTCTATCCATCTATCTATCTATCTATCTATCTACTTGTCTATCTATCTATCTACCTACCTACTTACTTGTCTATCTATCTATCTATCTATCTATCTATCTATCTATCTATCTATCTACCTACTTACTTGTCTATCTATCTATCTATCTATCTATCTATCTATCTATCTATCTATCTACCTACTTGTCTGTCTATCTATCTATCTATCTATCTATCTATCTATCTATCTATCTATCTACCTACTTGTCTGTCTATCTATCTATCTATCTGTTTATGTATCTATCTATCTATCTATCTATCTATCTATCTATCTATCTATCTATCTATCTATCTGTTTATGTATCTATCTATCTATCTATCTATCTATCTATCTATCTATCTATCTATCTATCTATCTATCTATCTGTTTATGTATCTATCTATCTGGACTCATTTAACGGCGCATATGAAGCAGCCCTCAAATGGGACTGCCCTGTCACGGCTGTATGACGCAGTCTGTATTTAATGCAGCCCCCGAAGGATGCAGCCCCTAAACTGGGACGCAGCTACACACACACACTCAGTTGGGGTCTGAAGGCTAAAGTCGCTCACCTAGGCCTGCGATTTCATAATGCCTCACTCGTTTGCGGAGTCTGATTTGATGAGCTTCATCCACAAGAGTCTCCTCATTGATTGGCTCCTCTCCATCCAGCTCCCGGTAGGCCAGTTTGTAGCGAGCGATCCGGCTATCTACGAGCAGTGGTGATTGTACCGACTGGTGTCGATCTTGTCATTATCTATCTGCTATTACGTGGTCTATCTGGCGATATTAGCTCATCTATCCAAGCACAGTAGATCGTGCTTATCGGAGGGAATGGCTATTAGTATCTATCTATCTATCTATCTAGCTATCTATCTGTCTATGATCTATCTATCTGGCTCAGTGGGAGCGCATATGAGCAGCCTCAAAGAGGGACAGCCCTGTCACGGAGTGCATGACGAAGTTGTATTCAAACAGGACATTCAGCCAGGGATGCAGCTTTCTTTACTGGGCCCCAGCCTGACACAAAACACTAGTACGCTGGGACGGAAGGCTAAAGTCGCTCACCAGGCCTGCCTTTTCATAATGGCGATACACTCGTTTTTGCGGTAGGAGTGATTTGATCTGAGCTTCATCCACAAGAGTCTAAAGGTGATTGGGATCCATCCACTGATGGTACAGTTTAGTAGCTGATATGATGCAATGATTGGGTGGTGAGCTACACGTACGTGGAGGAATGCATCTTATTGCTCGCATTTGGGCGCCAGTGAGGAGCGGTAGAGCTGGAGATGGAAGACAGAGGGAGAAGGAGTGCATGTGAATTGAATTCAAACAGGACATTCAGGACACGCTTCTTTATCCATCCATCAAAACACTATACGGACGGTAGCTCTTTCAGGACAGGGCTTTTCAGCAGGGTAGAACAGAAAGGTGTGGGAGTGGTGTTGGGAAGGAAGATAAAGGTGACCAGGATCAATAACTGATGATACATTTAGACTGATATGATCAATATTTATTGAGCTACACATACAGAAGTAGTGTCTAAGTATGGTGTTGGGCCGCCATGTTTGATTGTGAGGTAGAGGTGGAGATGACTCATGGAGAACACCGATGCCCCCTTGGGGTCAGACAGGTACAGTGATAAGGCCCGTCCTTGCTTACGTCACATGCACAGCCGTGCATGAAACCTGAATCATTTGCATGTCCCCCAAGGTCAAACCTACCCACCATCTTTCTCTTCTGTCGGGTGATTCCTTCTGGCCGCAGCGATGTGTGCAGCTATTGAGGATAGGTGTATATGTTTGCCGTTACACACACCCCTAATATGAGGGGGGCTAGATAGGACAGAATTGGCTTCTGAATGTGACTGGCAATATTAGAAGCAAATGTTGTTTATCAGTGGTTATGACCATATTGGCCTTCAGATGCTCGATACGGTCAAAGATAATGCAGGCTACACCGGAACTGTGTCACTTCAGTAATGCATTTTTAACATGCCTGAAGTCCGATAATCACAATACACATAATATACAATATAGAATTTGGCCCATATTGTGCAGCTGGCTACCAGAACGGACATGGCTTTGTTTCTGTGCAGGAAGACTGAAAGAATGGTCAGTGGGAGGTGCTTCGGCTAGGTGGGAGGAGTTTATCATTATTCTATCTCATATCCTTCTATTATAAAATGTCTAAAATACATCTATCTATCTATCTATCTATCTGTCTATCTATCTATCTATCTATCTATCTATCTCCGTCTCTCTATCTGTCTGTCTGTCTATCTATCTATCCGTCTCTCTATCTGTCTGTCTGTCTGTCTGTCTGTCTATCTACTTATCTATCCATCTATCTCTATATATCCGTCTCTCCATTGTCTGTCTATCTATCTATCCGTCTCTCTATCTATCTGTCTGTCTATCTATCTATCTACTTATCTATCCATCTATCTCCATATATCCGTCTCTCTATCTGTCTGTCTGTCTGTCTATCTATCTCTCTATCTGTCTGTCTATCTACCTACCTACCAATCTATCCATCTATCTCTATATATCCGTCTCTCTGTCTGTCTGTCTATCTATCTATCCGTCTCTCTATCTGTCTCTCTATCTGTTTGTCTATCTATCTATCCGTCTCTCTATCTGTCTGTCTATCTATCTATCTACTTACCTATCCATCTATCTCTATCTATCCGTCTCTCTATCTGTCTGTCTGTTTATCTATCTACCTATCTCTATATATCCGTCTCTCTCTGTCTGTCTGTCTATCTATCTATCCGTCTCTCTATCTGTCTGTCTGTCTATCTATCCATCTCTCTATCTGTCTCTCTGTCTGTCTGTCTATCTATCTATCCGTCTCTCTATCTATCTGTCTGTCTGTCTATCTATCTATCCGTCTCTCTATCTGTCTGTCTTTCTGTCTGTCTATCTATCTATGTATCAGTCTGTCTCTCTCTCTATCTATCCATGTTTCTATCTATCTATCTGTCTATGTATCTATCTATCTGTCTGTCTGTCTATCTGTCTATGTATCTATCTGTCTGTCTGTCTGTGTGCGGGTTTTTCCTCACCCTGAGTAAGGTTGGGCGTATGGTGAACGGCCCATTCTGAGGGTTGGCCGAATCCCGCTCGTGTTCCTGCGGCCATCCTTAGCTGGTAAGTGTGGTTGGGCTTCAGATCTCTCAGGGTCGCCTGCGTCTCGTTCCCTCCCGTCTCCACCGAATACACCTCGTCTGCTGGAACACACACAGACCCGCGGCGCGGGAACGCACAGCCATGAGAAAATGCTAATCATTTCCATGTGCAGCTTGCTGATACAGCCCCATGAACAATGTCACAGAGTACTCCACTTCCCCAAAGTGCTTAGTCTTATCTGCAGTGTGGCTCTTTCTGCGCCAAAGCCCCCCAAACTGAGTCAGTCTTTTGTTGGCCTTCATTTCTGTTTGTGAGGCATGCAGGAGTTCTAATAGAGGCAGAGGCAGCCAGCCGTGGCATGAAACACACCCCAACATCTGCCCGTCTCCCAGCTGCTTCTCGCTGATAGAGACACACGGGCACACACCCAGCCGTTCTATTGATCCAAATGATGTACAAAGGCATACGCACTCGCTCAGTGTTCAGTAATGCTCCATATGACTGCCGTTCATCCAACCGCTGCGGTCTGCCCTCTGTAACCACACAAAGCTCAGTGGTTCTCCATCCTAGTCCTGGACACTCCATCCAGTGCGTCTTTGTTTTCCCTCCTCAAGGAGCAAATTATAATTGGTGTATCGGTCTCCAGGACCGACACCGAGGCCAATACACAAAGCCCCTTCTGACGTGCGTGTGGCCGTAGGTAGAGCTCGGCAGTGCACTGGCAGAACTTGTACTCAGGAGTATTTAAGGATCAGATATCAGTTCATTACTAATTATTATTTCTGATTCTATTTTTATTAACATATCCATCTGTCTGTCTGTCTGACTATGCATCTATCTATCCATCCACCCACCTACTTATTTATCTATCTATCTATCTATCTATCTACTTGTCTGTCTATCTATCTATCTATCTATCTACCTACTTGTTTAGCTATCTATCTATCTATCTATCTATCTATCTATCTACCTACCTACTTGTTTAGCTATCTATCTATCTATCTATCTATCTATCTATCTATCTATCTATCTATCTATCTATCTATCTATCTATCCATCCATCCGGTCTATCTATCTATCTATCTATCTATCTGTCTATCTATTCATCCATCCATCCATCTACCTACCTACCCACCTACCTGTTTATCTATCTATCTATCTACCTACTTGTTTATCTATCTATCTATCTATCTATCTATCTATCCATCTATTTATCTATCCATCCATCTACCAACCTACCTGTTTATCTATCTATCTACCTACCTACCCACCTACCTGTTTATCTATATATCCATCTATTTATCTATCCATCCATCTACCAACCTACTTGTTTATCTATCTATCTACCTATCTATCTATCTATCTACCTACTTGTTTATCTATCTATCTATCTATCGATCTATCTGTCTGTCTGTCTGTCTGTCTGTCTGTCTATCTATCTACTTGTTTATCTATCTATATCTATCTATCTATATATATATATATATTTGTATTATACGCAATCACATACTGTTATATGGCCTATTGTTTAATACAGTTATCATCAGTTGATTTGGTTCATTTCTCAGATCAGAATTGAAATTCTCAAAACTGTTCAGTTAATCTCCACATCTCCTTGTCACTTGTGCACATCATAATATCATTTCTCATTGTGTTTCACATTTCGCAAACACTTTTGTACATTCATACAAATGGTCGTATACCCTGCTGTTTTTGCATCATGAATTGCCTATGTCATTTTTATCAAAATTTGTTCTACTGATGGTCTGCTGAATGGTCCTATCCTCCAAAACATTCAGGCTTTAGGTCATTGCCTAGGTCATTAAATGCAAAAGTGCTGAACGTGTTGTCACAATCTCATCATCTGTACATTTCTATGAAACGTTTTTGGTAAATTTTGGTCATTTATCCTTAACTGATTATCCTTAGTTGTTCTCAGGTGAATCTTGCTGACTGCCATAGGTGCAGCTTGTGAGGATATCACAGCAGATGGCTGCAGAGGCTGGATTAGACACTCCAGGAGATTCTCTTCACGCTGCACTGCAAGGGTAGATGTCCAGTGTGATGTGGGTGAAACATGTGAGAGGAGCGTCAGGACGCATAGAAAAGAAGCACTGTAATCCCCCAAGCTGTCGTCTCTGGTTGTTTTGAATGTTTAGAGTAATGCTGGCCTTATACTAAACGACTTTCAAGCGATTTCACTGTTGCAGACAAATTTCCAAAATCATGAGCGTGTAGCTAGAGTTGCGTCGCGCTCGCGTCGTCTCGATGGTTAACTGTGCGGTGGTCAGTATATATCGTATGTCTTGGCTCACGCGAATCGTGACGTGAACATGGTCGACAACCAATAGGAGAGCTCCTTTCAGCTCCAAACGGGACACCGCGAGCCAAGTACAGGATTGTCTGGCAGAGATTGGGCATGGAGGGGAGTCCGGTGAGGGTTCGGAAACCGCGGGTCTCCTGGACTGTCGACAAGGAGGCGAAGCTGGTGGAGCTGTGGAGTGAACCAGAGAGCCTCTTTAATGCGTCCTCCCCTTTATACCACGACAGAGTGGAAAAGGAGAAAAGGTGGACAGAATTTGCTCAAGCCCTCGAAATTCCCGGGTTTAACGCGAGCCCCGAGACGTCACAAACATAAACACATCCAGGAGTTCATTAATGCGCTGAGTTGCGCAGTAAACAGTCCGGTTCTAAATCCCGCACATTTCAAAGCTATGTTCACGTTATCCTATCTTGTAACGGCGGGTAGTTGTGCTATGCTAAAGCTAAATAGCTAGCTAGCTAGCTAAAACACTGCCGAACGGGGCTACAGTGTTTACATTAGCCTACCAGTGAGCATGATGGGAAATAATCTCAAAATCTAGCTGCAGTCTTGTAAATAGTGACTCTGCAAGATTCCCAGTCTTGACAAAATCATAGCCTGTGACTAAAAGTCTGTGACTTGTCTTTAGATGTGAGAGGGTGTCAGACTTTAGTCTATTCAAAGTCTTTTCAAAGTCTTCTAGTGTATGGTTAGCATAAGTTTAATTTACCCCTTGTGTTATAGAGCGCTGCCAAACAGTAGGCTGTCTTTCCTGGATTTCTATCAGGTTTTTTGTCAACAAATTGCAATAAAAAAAATACAATAAAAGTATTACTGTATAAATTTGATTCCAGTCCAACTTCCTGCTGTCAGTCTCCCACATACCAGCCTATGTAACTTTGTGCTCTGTGTAAGTTAGTATGTTGCTAGTTTCCCTCATAATAGACTTATAATAGAGTGTACACTGCTGACAATATGACTAAGTATCCTGACTGCCTTGTTTATAGGCAATGACACACAGACTAGACATTCTGATGGCACCGACAAGATGACTGGCATAAATATTTGCTTTTGAGGCGAAAACAAAGCATTCTGAGCGAGGTACGTGCTTTTGCAGGTATTTCATTGAGTGTTGCTGTTTGCACTGTTTGGAGAAATGCACTTGTTGTGATGCCAATGTAAATCACGATGTGAGAAATGTACCAAGGCGGCTGAGAATAACTGTAGTCTGTAGTGCCATGTGAATAAAAGACAGAATTTATTATGGGAAATGTCATATGGTTAGATATGAAGAATTTGTCCATATTATAGATAGCATTATTTCAATATGGAGAAACTGAAATACTGATCAAATGATCATTTCATAGTGTCTTTGATTTTGAGGTATGATCTGATCTGATTGACCTTTTTGATGCCCTCGTCTTACAGGTGAACTGGCTGGAGGGTAAACGGCTGTTTTATCATCATCACTGCATCTAGTTTGGACGGTAAATTGACCTATACTGCTGGTTCCGCTGGTTCCCCCGGTTCCACCCTAGCTGGAATGACTAAGCTTGAAAAAACAGTGGACTTGGTTTATTAGACCTGCTGCCAGCCTCAACACCATGCTCTACACTACACTGATACTGATAGTGTCTCACCGTGCTCCAGCGCGCGGTAGTCGATGCGGTAATGTGTGATGGCTCCGCGGCTCAGCTGGGAGGACAGGGGAAGCCACATGACTCTGATCTCCGTAGGGGATGTGCTGAGCAAGGACAGCTGTGGTGGAGCACTGGGCACTGCACACAACACACAATCGTTTAGAGTCAGTGAAGGTTTGAACATCACGCAGTACTACACCGACATCTCCGTGCTGGGAGACAGCCATGCGTGGAATCCTGGAAAGCCACTACACACACTATATACACACATACTGGGCTACATGGCAAAACATACAACATAAGAAACTATGGAAATGATATCGAGAAGTATATCAAGTTATGAATATCATAAACTATCATCGATGTCCAAAGAAAAACAAGTATCTCCAAAACGGCCACTTTACAGGAGAGGCCAAAAACCTAGTTTCATTTGAATGGAAGTCAAAAAACCGGACGTCTTTCCCAGCAGTGTTGAGTCATTTCTGTTGGTCCATTCTTCATGAAATGTCCACACAGTGTAAACAGCAGCTCATGTGATCAAATGAGGCATAAAAGTAAAAATCAACAGAACTGGAGATACCTGCTTTTCTTTGGACACACACAGGGCCGTCTCCGACTCCGAATTCTGTTTAGGAGACTTGGATTTGGCTGTTCAATACGAAACTGTAACTACGTTCTTCATATAGTTCACTTAGCAGTGAATCTAAAATCTATTAGCACGAGTTAGAGTAATGATTTCAGTAACGCTGTAACAGAGTGGCGGGGACATGCTTATGAGCAATTAAACTCCATAAGAGAGACGCCGCGTCTGACGAAAGATCCGCATTCCTGCCTGTTTTAGTTGCAGGGCTGCCATACGGATCTGAGGAATGATGACAGGCTGAGATCCTGGTCTCCCTGAGACAGCCCACTCCATTTCCCAGGTGTCGCACTCTGTCCAGCCAACCACTCTTTTGAAACACTGATTTTCTCCACCTGCTGCTCTTCACCCGGCCTGGTCTCCACTGCACAGACACGTGCGCTCTCACACACACTCCAGACTCACATCGCCACACACACCAGAGCGCACACATTCAATGATGTCGCACTACACTCAGTCAGCGCAACACACACACACACTCTAACGCACACACACTCGCGCACACACATACACACTCGGGACACACACACACACTGATTCGCACGCTCACACACTGCACCCACACACACTGCTCTACACTCACACACAAACGGCACTGGCACACACTACACACACATACCACGCACACACACTCGCACACACACGCGCGTACACACACACACACGCACGCACGCCCGTACACACACACACTCACTCGCACACATGCACACACACTCACGCACACACACACTCGCACACACATACACACTCGCACACATGCACGCACACACGTTTCTCTCTTGCCTTTCACTGTACTGATTCTGGGTTTGACTTCCCTTTGACTTCGACTCTCCCTTTAGATTCTCCCATTATTCTGGAGGCCTGATATTACGCCTCACAGGTTTCTGACTCTCCTTTCGTTCTCCTGACTTCTCTCTTTGATTAGCCCTTTCATTGTCCCGGGATTTCCTGGCTCTTGACCTCTGCTCGTCTCTGAACCTATGTGTGCGTGTCCTTTGCTGTTGTGTGTAGTCACCAGAGGACTATTCAACAAAACCTCCAGGACTT
Source organism: Prochilodus magdalenae (assembly GCA_024036415.1). NCBI lineage: Eukaryota > Metazoa > Chordata > Actinopteri > Characiformes > Prochilodontidae > Prochilodus > Prochilodus magdalenae. The sequence continues at coordinate 185,514 of JAMWET010003174.1, forward strand.
TTAGCCCTGCGTGCGTTCTTTGTGCCTGACATTCTTATTTCACATTAAACATTAAAAACAACGTGTTAATGAACATACACATTGCCTGTTACAAAATAACTAACACCTCTTCCACAGGTTGGGCCTACTTCTTTAAATTACTCAGGACAGGAATCATGTTAGATGAAATAAATACGGGCCTGGAGAGTTAAAAGAAAACTGTACGGCGTTGTACACTTCCAAATGACTCGTCTCGCCCCTATCAGGATCAGCTCATTAGGTTACTGTATTTCTCTTTATACATAAAGAACAAATATTAAATGAATAAACTGAATGTAATAAACACCAGCAGTTTAAGATCTAAACAGACCGGTCATGTGTGAGCCTCGAGATGGGGCGCACTGCGTTTACGGAGCTTTGTAAATAGACTCATTGCCTGTTTAATCTGTAGTGAATAATATTAAGTCTGCCCGGATGATTCGAGGACTGCTGCCTCTGTTGCTTTGTGAGTTCTTAAAAAGTTTGAAATGGCCCCAGACTTTAGTCTACCACTAGTAGCTACCACTCCGCCCCTCCACTCATGTGACATAAGAAAGGATGGGCCTCATCTCTGCACCTGTCTGAGCCAACCGCCACGATTACGGCCATCCAATGAGCAGCAATCAGCACTCACCATCCTCCAACATCTCCACAGTGACAGACTGGGACGGGTGGCTGGCACCCATGGGTGAATAGGCCACCATGTAAAAGGTGTAGGCAGTGTGAGGCTGCAGTTCCTTCACGTAGAACTCTGTTGTGTCGTTGTTGACCGCAAACTGATACTCCATGTTATCAGAGCCTGCGAGGAAACAGAGGAAATCTGATGAAGCTTTGATGAATCCGCATCCACAGACTTTCACTACAGCACTGAAAACTTACACTGGTCTCTGTAAACTAGCCATACAAAAGCTCCAGGAGCTGAGGGTGATGATTCACTACACGAGCAACGCTGGCTCTTATTAGCAGGCCAACAGAACAGACACGTCAGCCATTTTAAGGCCTCTGTGGCCTACAGTCTCTGTTGTACTCATAAACAGGAAAAGTCTCTGCATCCAGAAGGATTCGATTTAATTAGTATTCATTAGCATAATACACCCAGTTACACCTCACTGTATCTACTCTCACTGAACACTTTATAAGCTCCATGTAGCATATAGGAGCAGTGTGCAGTTCTACAGGTCCAGACTGTAGCCAATCTGTTTCTCTGTATACTGTATTACCCTGTTCTTCAATGGTCAGAACCCCCACAGGACCACCACAGAGCAGGTATGATGTGGGTGGTGGATCATTCTCAGCACTGCAGTGACACTGAGGTGGTGGTGGAGGTGTTAGTGTGAGTTGGTGGACCAGCAAGGTAGGAGTGTCTAATAGAGTGGACAGTGAGTGGACACAGTGCTTAAACACTCCAGCAGCACTGCTGTGTCTGATCCACTCACACCAGCACCACACACACTAACACACCACCACCACGTCAGTGTCACTGCAGTGCTGAGAATGATCCACCACCCACATCATACCTGCTCTGTGGGGGTCCTGTGGGGGTCCTGACCATTGAAGAACAGGGTGATACAGTATACAGAGAAACAGATGGACTACAGTCTGGACCTGTAGAACTACAGAGTGTCCTGCAAACTGTCTCACGCACCTGTGGCGCGCTGGTAGTGTATGGAGAATCCGATGACCTGGTCACTGTTGTGTTCAGGAGGGTCCCAGGTGAGCAAAGCAGAGGTGCTGGAGAGGGGCGTGGCCTGCAGGTGGCGCGGCGGGCTGGGAAGGCCCTGCTTTACAATGACCGACAGCTTGGCAGTGGCGCAGGCCGTGCCCAGGCTGTTGGAGGCGATGCACTGGTAGTATCCGGCGTCTTCCAGACCGAGCTGGTTAATGAGCAGAACGCCAGGGCTCTGAGTCTTAACCCGAGCAGACCACTGCACAGGCTCTCCATTCTTCAGCCAGTGCAGGACCGGCGCCG
>JAMWET010003174.1:192500-200000 GCA_024036415.1 Prochilodus magdalenae
CATTGCTTTGGGAAACAAAACCTGATGTTTCCTTGCTGGTAGGGCTCAAGGACTAGGCCTTCCCCGAACGCGGCTTTATTTCGAAGAGGGAGCGCATTTTATAACATTCCCAGTCTTAAACCGCCTTCGTCTGGACTTGTTTGGAACGCGTTGCAGGCATCAGTTTCAGAATGATGGTGACCACATATAACATTAAATACATTTTCCCATTGTTACCGTTTTTTTTTTTAAAGGTGGCACAGCATGGAAAACTGTCCCTACACGGTCATACCTCAATAAGGAGGGTACACACCATGTACCTCAGACACTGTTGTTCCCCCATCGAATACACATCCTGTGCCTGAAATGAGGACCACATGAGCCGATTCCAACATCCTCAGCTGTTACTCAAGAGCCTTGGCTCATTTGTGTTTCTATCTATCCATCCATCCATCCATCCAAGCATCCATCCATCTATCTATGCCCTGTCATTCGAGTCGGAAGAGTTGGAGAGGGGTCGCATCGTAGGGCTTCCAGAAATGTCCGTATGTCCATAAATTTGTTCCCTATTTCCATAAATGTCCTTAAATTTGTTCCCTATTTCCGTAAATGTCCTTATATTTGTTCCCTATTTCCGTAAATGTCCATAAATTTGTTTCCTATTTCCGTAAATGTCCTTAAATTTGTTCCCTATTTCCGTAAATGTCCATAAATTTGTTCCCTATTTCCGTAAATGTCCATAAATTTGTTCCCTATTTCCGTAAATGTCCGTAAATTTGTTTCCTATTTCCATAAATGTCCATAAATTTGTTCCCTATTTCCGTAAATGTCCTTAAATTTGTTTCCTATTTCCATAAATGTCCGTAAATTTGTTTCCTATTTCCGTAAATGTCCGTAAATTTGTTTCCTATTTCCGTAAATGTCCGTAAATTTGTTCCCTATTTCCGTAAATGTCCGTAAATTTGTTTCCTATTTCTGTAAATGTCCGTAAATTTGTTCCCTATTTCCGTAAATGTCCATAAATTTGTTCCCTATTTCTGTAAATGTCAATTAATTTGTTCCCTATTTCCGTACATGTCCATAAATTTGTTCCCTATTTCCATAAATGTCCTTAAATTTGTTTCCTATTTCCGTAAATGTCCATAAATTTGTTCCCTATTTCCGTAAATGTCCGTAAATTTGTTCCCTATTTCCGTAAATGTCCATAAATTTGTTTCCTATTTCTGTAAATGTCCGTAAATTTGTTCCCTATTTCCGTAAATGTCCATAAATTTGTTCCCTATTTCCGTAAATGTCCATAAATTTGTTCCCTATTTCCGTAAATGTCCATAAATTTGTTCCCTATTTCTGTAAATGTCAATAAATTTGTTCCCTATTTCCGTAAATGTCCGATATACACGTCTGTCACACACACATGAATGATCACAATCTCAACCCCCAAACACCCACCCCCCCAACCCCAGCTCAGCTCAAATACTGGGCGCGCTCTGTTCCGTATTACTGTAAATGTCTGATAAACATGTGTGTTACACATGATTGATCACACTCTCCTGCAAACAACAAACCCCCCCCCCCCCGCCCGCCCCACCCGTAATCAGCTCAAATACGGGACGCGAACACGTCACTCACACATGACCATGCCCCCTTCGTCCTTTATTCTCATTTTCTGAAAGGTAGCAACCCTAACAGGGGCTCATTTTGTTCAATCTACTTCCACATGTTGCGTCTGTGTGATGATGGCAGTGTCTCGCTGTAAACCAGCCAATCACAGCAGAGCTCATCTAATTTTTCATGAGCTCACCAAAAATGGGCAGCACATAGGGTGGAAATGGGGGTCAAAAAACTGCATCCGGGCATCACGCCAACCAAAGTCACATACCTTGGATGTAGAAGATCAGAGAACATGATCACAATGGCGAATAAATGCCTTCTACGGCACCTTCGAATGAAGGTCACTCACTTTTAATTTTATTTGCATTTCACTTTCTCTGGAATTAAGCCCTGGACTTGCATATGTCTAGATATTTGAGGGCACTAGTATGATATACCATATTGCAGCTATACTGCTACTACAATATTCCATGCAGTACATTAAACACACACTTGAGAACCACTACCGAACCACCGACATGACATGAGTAAGAACCGCTCCCATCAAATTCATCAAAACATCCACCGAAAGGATCCATTAAAGGTCTCATCTGCATGCTGCTGTAAAGGCCAATACTATGACAATGATTCAACAACCGTGTGCATGCTTCCACATGACGCCGGCCTGTCTTGACAGCCCGAGAAAGCAGCCAGCCTTGGGGAAAGTGACTCCAGGTCAAACCACCACCATGTCAACACACAGCTGTCTCAAAACCTCTTAAACAGAGGCCAGAGGGAGCAGGAGGGACAAAGCGAGAGAGACGGAGAGAGAGAAAACAACAGGCGAGCGGACAGAACATCTGTGGGTCACTGTGCTCGCATGCGGCCCGTATGAACTAGCACAGGCCGGTAATACATATAACTAACCGTGTGCTTTACATGAGAAGCCCTTATCTCTGCTGGCTAAAGCCCATAGAAACCGGGCAGCGCCGTGTGGGCTGAGCCGCGACTCCGGCAGTCCGAGCATTATGGTAATGAGGTGGAAGACGCATGCAGACGGGGATCCAGTCAGCACATTATGAATTAATCATTCAGATTACATCCAGCCTCCGGAGCGAGGGAGAGGACAACACAAGCCGCCTTCAAAGTGGGTCAGCTCACTCTCTCAAACACAGGTCGCTACACAGGAGAGTGGGACTGGAAGGGCGCCGAGCAAAACCTTGTTTCTAGTCTGAGGCCTAGTCAAAGGCCTGTTGCTCTTTCCACTGTGTGTATGGTTCAGGATGGAAGGGACTAAAGAAATCAGCCAGAATGAACTGGGGTACAAACGTCCTTCGCTTCTTTTCAACACTGAGCATTACATCGACCCCGGCGTCCTCGTATGAGGACGTTACATCTCTGCTGTACATCCCGTCCTCATATGAGGAAGCACTTCCTGTACCGAGGCAGCGTTTAGTTTTTATACTTGTTAGTGTCACGCTTCCGGGTTTCCCTGTCTCCTCCGCTCTCCCGGATTTTCCAGAGGGCTACACTCGAGGACATCACTCCCACGTGCTCCCGATCGCCGTCTCTGATTCGATCCGGCTCTCCGGAGCTGATTCTCATTAACACATACACATATAGGCCCCATGTCCTCTAGTGATTCTCCGCGAAGCTTTGCCAGACTTAGTTTCCATCTATCTATCCATCCATCCATCCATCTATCCATCCATCCATCCATCTCTCCATCTACCTACCTACCCACCTACCTACTTGTTTATCTATCTATCTACCTATCTATCCATCCATCCATCTACCTACCCACCTACCTACTTGTTTATCTATCTATCTATCTATCTATCTATCTATCTATCTATCTATCTATCCATCCATCCATCTCTCCATCTACCTACCTACCCACCTACCTACTTGTTTATCTATCTATCTATCTATCTATCTATCTATCTATCTATCTATCAATCCATCCATCTACCTACCCACCTACCTACTTGTTTATCTATCTATCTATCTATCTATCTATCTATCTATCTATCTATCTATCTATCTACTTGTTTATCTATCTATCTATCTATCCATCCATCCATCCATCCATCCATCCATCCATCCATCTATGCCCTCAAAATTGACCTCCACCAGCTCACTATCCAGCCTATCATAACCGAGACACATGAACAACAGCACCCGGCAGGCCATGTGCAGAAATCTCCTGCTCCAGGCTGCGAAGGAGACGTCTACACTTTAGAGACCCTGTACAAGTAACGTGAAGAGGCCGAAGTTGCTTCCTATTGGCCAGCTTCTTAACTGAATGTGCATTTTCCACTGAGCATTACATCGACCCCAGCGTCCTCGTATGAGGACGTTACATCTCTGCTTCTCTGGACCATGATACTTTTTAAAGCGTTGACCCTTTGGCCTCATATGAGGACATTGTTTTTTGACAAAAGCACTTCCTGTACCGAGGCAGCGTTTAGTTTTTATACTTGTTAGTGTCACGCTTCCGGGTTTCCCTGTCTCCTCCGCTCTCCCGGACATTTTCCAGAGGGCTACACTCGAAGACATCACTCCCACGCGCTCCTGATCACCGTCTTTGATTCGATCCGGCTCTCCGGAGCTGATTCTCATCAACACATACACATATAGGCCCCATGTCCTCTAGTGATTCTCCGCAAAGCTTTGCCAGACTTGGTTTGCATCCATCCATCCATCCATCCATCCATCTCTCCACCTACCTATCTACCTATCTATCTATCTATCTATCCATCCATCCATCCATCTCTCCATCTACCTACCTACCCACCTACCTACTTGTTTATCTATCTATCTATCTATCTATCTATCTATCTACCTATCTATCCATCCATCCATCTACCTACCCACCTACCTACTTGTTTATCTATCTATCTATCTATCTATCTATCTATCTATCTATCTATCTATCTATCTATCCATCCATCCATCTCTCCATCTACCTACCTACCCACCTACCCACTTGTTTATCTATCTATCTACCTATCTATCCATCCATCCATCTACCTACCCACCTACCTACTTGTTTATCTATCTATCTATCTATCTATCTATCTATCTATCTATCTATCTATCTATCTATCTATCTATCTATCCATCTATCCATCTCTCCATTTACCTACTTGTTTATCCATCCATCCATCCATCCATCCATCCATCTATGCCCTCAAAATTGACCTCCACCAGCTCACTATCCAGCCTATCATAACCGAGACACATGAACAACAGCACCCGGCAGGCCATGTGCAGAAATCTCCTGCTCCAGGCTGCGAAGGAGACGTCTGCACTTTAGAGACCCTGTACAAGTAACGTGAAGAGGCCGAAGTTGCTTCCTATTGGCCAGCTTCTTAACTGAATGTGCATTTTCCACTGAGCATTACATCGACCCCAGCGTCCTCGTATGAGGACGTTACATCTCTGCTGCTCCGCACCATGAGACTTTTTAAAGCGTTGACCCTTTGGCCTCATGCGAGGACGCTGTTTTTTTCCTGTACCGAGGCAGCGTTTAGTTTTTATACTTGTTAGTGTCACGCTTCCGGGTTTCCCTGTCTCCTCCACTCTCCCGGATTCATTTTCCAGAGGGCTACACTCGAGGACATCACTCCCACGTGCTCCCGATCGCCGTCTCTGATTCGATCCGGCTCTCCGGAGCTGATTCTCATTAACACATACACATATAGGCCCCATGTCCTCTAGTGATTCTCCGCAAAGCTTTGCCAGACTTAGTTTGCAGCTGAGTGTTAATCCTGATCTATACTTTGCTATACTTTTGCCTTTTGACTCTTTTCCGATTTCTCGACTACTCTCTTTGATCTCTGACCTAGTATTCACTTGCTGTTACTGACCATCGCCTTCTCTCTCTCTCTCTCTCTCTCTCGCTACCCTTTCCCTTCCAACTTGTCTGCCTCCGCTGCTAGCCTAACCAGCAGAGTGAAACGCACAGAGAACTTCGGATTAAAGATGTGGGGGGCTTAAGATCCTATTCGCCAGCAGGTTTCGCAGATTTACGGTTCCACCTTAAATGGTGCCCCAGTTACACTCCGGTGCTGTACACGCTTTAGTATTTAAGGTGGAACTGAACGTACAGTTAAGAAGCGGGTGAATAGGAAGCAAGTCAGGGATGCGTTTCAGGCCACTCTCTCGCATTTTAACTTCATTGAACTTCTAATACTTCATAAAGAATTCATAAAGACCATGTGTGAAGTGTGAAGGAAGTAGCTAAATCTGCAGGTGTATGGAAGCGTACGGTCATACGGGTCTACCAGCAGTGGGAAAATCCCAGTCTACAGGGAATTCTCTTTTTGGAATTGTGTCCAGTCCATGCCAATTCCAAACACAGCTGTGATTGGTGCTTGTGGAGGTATGACACACTGTAAGGTACGTCTCAGTCACAGGGGACTCTTATTTGACCTATTTTACGTTATGTGACCATGTTCACACTACTGAGCATTTATGATTACAATATTTTGCTGTAGTAACTAATGCTAAACCTCTAGAGGGCGCTATTTTTCTCTCTTTCCGTCCTTCTTTCCTTCCCTCTCTCCCTTTCACTTTATTACTCTCTCTCTCGCTTTCAGGTGATCAATGCACACTGCAACAGAGACCTCTGCAGAGGCCACGAACACACGAACCACAAACACAAAGGAGCCCACTGCACGGCTGTAGAGTGTGTTTACATTCAGACCCCACTCAACATGAAAAGATGCCACGAGAGGGCCGTAAATAAGAAAGCTCAGCTGCTACAAGCGAACCGATCTAAGCTCTGCGGCTCTGCGGTCGGGCTGCTCGCATTCTTCTGCCTCTGATAGGAGATTAAGCTGATGAGTGAAGCTCATTAGAATCACTCTAATGAGAGAACGCCCTTCAGGCTCTCCTCACACAGCACACCGAAACTGGAGATGAGCTCTCTATCACAGTGAGCCACTGTAGTAGCCACAGGTGTAGCTGCACATGCTGTACACTGCAGGCCGAAAATCTGGACGCAACAGCGGCTTTGGAAAGATACACACTCAGAAGAGTGGATGCAGAAACAGCTCCACCCATAAGGAATGAAACCTGGTGGGCAGGTTTGACATTGTGAGACATGCCAATGATTCCAGCTCCGCCACACATAAGCACGGACGGGTCTTATCACTGTGCCTGACTGACCCAACAGCTACGACTGCAGACATCAGCGAGCAGCGATGCCTCCATCACCTCCATCGGGAGTCATCCCGTTAGTGCCAGCACCCAAGGCTGCACAACGCAGGACTAGTTGCACAGAGGCTGTTACGATGACTGTCCTTAACACCACGTCACCGTCACCAAAGACTGCAGTGGTGTCGTGCCAGACTGTCATGGAGTGACTCAGAATGGCAGCGGGTCATCTTCAGTGACGAGTCCCGCTTTAGTCTTGGTGGAGACGCCCAACGAATCCGTGTGTGGAGGCACCGTGGTCAGCACCAAGATGAACGGTTTCTTGTCACACGTCTAGAAGACCTGGTGTCACTCCACCTCCACCCCTACCGCACCATCTGCAGGAACTGTGTGAGGATATTCAAGCTGCATGGGACGGATTATCACAGGACACCATTAGGAACCTCTACAGCTCCATGGCGGCCCGACGCCATACTGAGAGACAGACTTCTGTATGTGTAGCTCAATAAATATTGATCATATCAAATTAAACGTATCATTTATTCTACATTGTTACCTTAATCTACCGTCCTAATAGCACTGCATTCCCACACGTCCTTCTGGGTGCAGCTGTTCTTTTGATAATGAGTATACATAAATATTTTTAAGACCATGACTAAAGACGTCTAACAACAGTGTGCATGTTTATTTTTTTTTTTATTCTCCTGCAGAGTTTTATAGCAGCTCTAAGAATATCCACTGAATTCCTTTAGTCAGAAGCTCTTCAAG
>JAMWET010003174.1:205000-214764 GCA_024036415.1 Prochilodus magdalenae
GTTGGTCGTATTAGCCAAGACTAAAGCGGGACTCGTCACTGAAGATGACCCGCTGCCATTCAGAGTCACTCCATGACAGTCTGGTACGACACCACTGCAGTCTTTGGTGACGGTGACGTGGTGTTAAGGATAGCCGTCGTAGCGGTTAGTGAGCATGTAGCCGTCTGCCAATAGTGCTGGCACCAACAGGATGACTCATGGTGGGCATCACTGCTCGCTGGTGGTGGCCTTTGGGTCAGTCAGGTACAGAGATAGGGTCCATCCTTGCTTAGGTCACATGCGCAGCCAAACGTGTCTCACGATGTCAAACCTACCTACCAAGTTTTAATCGCGTTGGGTGAGATTCCTCCTGGGTGCAGCTATTTTTGGGATGATGAGTATACGTACGCACCAAAGAGATAAAAACTGGGGGCACATGGCAAACTTTTGTCTAGCTCCATAGATAACAGTAAGGACCTAATACCATTTAGACATGCGGTATGTTCACTCTAAGTCTACTTCCAATTCTAAGTGTCAGTCAGTAGCTTCCATAACTTCCTGACTGTTGGTCAAGAGCTTCCATTATGTGTTATAGCATTAGCATTGTAGCGCCAGAAGCCATCATTGGACACCAACATGTTTTGGTTGATCAACAGCATTTCAGGTAAAGGCAATTCCTGCAGGTTTGGCACTTCTCCTTAGCATAGGTGGAGGCCCACCTAGCTTTCTCTAATACCAGGCGTTTGGGGATCTCTCAAGGTTGGCCTTTTTCAGTAGCTAGAGTGCTGTAAAAATCCCCCAGCCTGCCCGTTGACGAAACTGACCGCAAGGTATGCCGCCCTGTGTTTTTATAGACTCATATATCTGTGGCATTGTAGTTCCACTGCTTTACAGAGACATCAAAGCTAAATGAATCGAACATTGATTTCCAGCTCGTTTTCAGCTCGCTCTCAGTCATTGGAAATCGCATCATCAATGAGGGCTTTCATCCATGGACACTCACTGAGCGCGCTTCAGGGTCTGAACATGGCTTTCATGCCACTGTGTGTGGGTTGCCTATATGTCTGAGAGAGTTCAGAGAACAGCCTTGAACTCGCAGAGAAAAGGTTCTACTGTAGAGCACAGCCTTCGAGCGAGAGCGACAAACGGGTGAAGAAAAAGAGAGAGGGAAGGGAGGATGATAAAAAAAAAAAAAACGACTCACACACGGATCTCTATAGCCGCGAGCATAATTCAGGACTACCCTTTATGACACCGAAGTCATGGATACTAACGGCTCTACTGAAGATTCCGTTTCAAAAGCCCAATTTTGATTTTACTTATGAACTGGGTTTCGCATTCAGCAGCAAATGCGCAGTGTAGTTCACGCCATTCGGTGAGCCACCTGCCACCAGCAGCCGCTGCCATGTAGGCAGCAACATGCTTACCGCTGGCTTGAACCAGCAGGCCTGAGGTCACGCCCCATTGTAGGACTCTTTTAAAGACCAAAGACACACAAAGGCAAGACCGCATGCCCGTGACCTGTTATGCAGGGGGCAATTAAGTGGCCGGTGAAGGACGGGGTCACTCACCTTGGTGTTTCGTCCGGTTCTGCGGGTACAGGCAGTGGCACCTGGTCTTTCTCCCAGGTGATGGTGGGGACGGGGAGGCCATCTACTTGGCATTCAAAACGAGCCGTGGCACTCTCAGGCACATCCTGAGGCTCAGGGTCTTGCAGGAAACGAGAAAGGCCTGAAAGTGGAGAGAGAGAGAGAGAGAGAGAGAGAGAGACAGAGAGAGAAAGACGGAGAGACGGAGAGAGACAGAGAGAGAGAGAGAGAGACAGAGAGAGAGAGAGAGAGAGACAGAGAGAGACAGAGAGAGAGAGAGAAAGAGAGAGAGAGACAGAGAGAGAGAGACAAAGAGAGAGAGAGATAGAGAGAGGGGGGGGGAGAGAGAGAGATTGAGGGGGGGCGAGACATAGACAGAGAAAGATATAGAGAGAGACAGAGAGAAAAAAGAGAGAGAGAAAGAGAGAGAGAGAGAGAGAGAGAGAGACAGAGAGACAGAGAGAGAGAGACAGAGAGAGGGGGGGAGAGAGAGAGAGAGACAGAGAGGGGGGGGAGAGACAGAAAGAGACAGAGAGAAAGAGAGAGAGAGAGAGAGAGACAGAGAGACAGAGAGAGGGGGGAGAAAGAGACAGAGAGAAAGAGAGCGAGAGAGAGAGAGAGAGAGAGAGAGAGAGAGAGAGAGAGAGAGACAGAGAGAGAGAGAGAGAGAGAGAGAGAGACAGAGAGGGGGGGAGAGACAGAAAGAGACAGAGAGAAAGAGAGAGAGAGAGAGAGAGACAGAGAGACAGAGAGAGGGGGGGAGAAAAGAGAGGGACGAGAGCGAGAAGAGAAGAGAAGAGAGAGAGAGAGAGAGAAGAGAAGAGAGAGAGAGAGAGAGAGACAGAGAGAGAGAAGAGAGAGAGAAGAGAGATCACAGGAGAACAGAGAGAGAGAGAGAGAGAGAAGAGAGAGAGTAGACGAGAGAGAGAGAGAGAGAGTCTGGAGAACAAGAGAGAGACAGACCAGAGAGAGAGAACTGTCTGGTCAGTGCACGGGAACAAACAGGGTATCACATGCTGTGGACATACCTCAGGGGTCTCTCTCAAGAATCACCTTTAACACAGGTTTATGATCCCGGGAATGCCAGTTCTACCATACAACCAGCATTAGAACCCGCCTAGAGCCCAACAGGCGACCCCCCGGGGACCACCTAGCAATTTTAGGGTTGCTACTACACCATTACGTTGCCTAACATGCTTGAGTGAGGGGAAAAAGGATCCAGTGAATTACGTTTCAAATAAGAACGTACGTCTCTGGAGCTGAAAACGTTACCGGAGCCGAAAGTACGTAAACAGGTTTTTACTGTTGGTGTTAATGTTACGCCATTGGGTTTAGCTTGTAGTTGGATGGCAAGTTGCTAACACTACAAGTAAAAGGTGTAGACACAGTTCCTCATAGAAGGTTTTCCTAAACAAACGAAGACGTCAGATTTGGAATTATCCAGTCCACCTTAAACCCCTCCAGAATGGACCTTTACAGGAGGAGGAACCAGCTCCCTTACCCTGCAGTGGAGCTGATAGAACAAGGTTTATCTCTAAGCAGGTTTGGAGCGATTCTATTGGTCGGTCCATCATGAATATTCACTAAACTGAAAGGAGAACTAGAGCTTTTACACTGTGCAGAACCACTAAATATATATTAGAGGTGGAGATATGGAGGAGTATCATACTGTGTACATCAGGAGTAGATGTGGTGTATCAGGATATGGACTGGTTCAGACTCTCATCAGGTGGAGCTGTTCAGTGTGAGACTGTAGGGTCTTTAAGATCACCAACACCATCCATTTAGCTGGGGGTGTCTAAACTTTTGACTTTTTGCAGTAATGAGCACAACCTGGAAATGAGGGTGGCCACCTCCACTAGAAGCTGACTGTCCAGGAGTTGCTTACCTGCTGTAATGCTAAACATACCCTGGACAAGGCTAGGTGTGCAGCATAGTGGACAGAAGTGATCCACCATGGGAAGAACTGAGTGGCAGCTTTGGTAGAAAGCCCCCCATTCTGCAGGCCTCATGAGGGCAGTACAGGGCTGAAAGACCAGACCCCTGACCTCTGCCCCCTGAGCCACACTGTAGTCATGCCATACAAACTTTCCAGAAATAGTGATTTGAAGATTAGCGAGTTTGCATGAACCCGCATTAAACATTACCCAGACACACATGCACACTGTGTTCAGCTGTAGCTTCCCTATTAGCTTCACCCTCACGGATACACGCTCAGGCCAGAGTAAAACAGAACGAGCGCTGCTGCTGCCATAACTATAAAACTCTGAAACGGTGGAAAAAGGTAAATACATCTCAATATACAAATCTACAGAATCGTAACAATATGCGCAATTAAAAAGTCTCAAAAACACAAAAAGCATAACATCTCAGATCTTTCATAACCTGCCCAAAACAGCCTGTATACTATCAACCTGTGCAACATCACCTGTAAGACCAAACCCCTCCTACAGCGCGACAGCAAAGTTCGACAGTGGACAGAGCCTACGCAGTGCCAGACGCAAAAAACAGCAGGACACGGGGACAACACCTGACCATACACCAGTGGACAGAGCGAGGGGCAAATCCAGGGAAGCAGTCAGAGAAGGGCAGACAGAACTGGAGGAGAGAACGTAAGTCGTAAATCAGTACGAGAGGAACCAGGTTCAAAAGCCAGAGATCCGAAGACTCCAGAAAAGCCGAGAAGGGACAAGCTAGAAGGGAAGGTCGAGGGAAAGTGGTGTGAGTGACGTGTTTGAAATCGCGTCCAGTATTTGATCTTATTCCGGTGAGGTGGGTGGTACGGGGTTGTTTGGCGGAGAGTGTGAGACTGTGTGATCAATCATGAGTGATACACGTGCTTATCGGACATTTAGGGAAATACGGAACAAAGCGGGTCCCGTATTTGCGCTGAGTCCGGGACGGGGGGGATTGTGATCATTCATGTGTGTGACAGACGTGCATATTGGACATTTACGGAAATACGGAACAAATTTACAGACATTTACGGAAATAGGGAACAAATTTATAGACATTTACGGAAATACGGAACAGATTTATGAACATTTGCGGAAATACGGAACAAATTTATGGACATTTACGGAAATACGGAACAAATTTATGGACATTAACGGAAATACGGAACAAATTTACGGACATTTACGGAAATACGGAACAAATTTATGGACATTTACGGAAATACGTGGACAAATTTAAACGAAAATACGACAAATTTTTATGGAGCATTTACTGAAATACGGAACAAATTTATGAACATTTACTGAAATACAGAAACAAATTTTATTGAACATTTACGGAAAATACAGAACAAATTTATGGATATTTTACGGAAATGACGGAACAAAATTTACGGAAAATACGTAAACAAATTTATGGACATTTACGGAAATACCGGAACAAATTTTATGGACATTTATACGGAAATACAGAACAAATTTATGGATACTGTTACGGACAAATTTAGGGGACAAATTATGGACATTTATGGAAATACGGAACAAATTTATGGACATTAACAGAAATACGGAACAAAATTTATGGACATTTCTACGGAAATACGGAACAAATTTAAGGGACATTTACGGAAATACCAGGTGAACAAATTTTATGGACATTTACTGAAATACGGAACAAATTTACGGACATTTACGGAAATACGGAACAAATTTACGGACATTTACGGAAATACGGAACAAATTTATGAACATTTACGGAAATACAGAACAAATTTATGGACATTTACGGAAATACGGAACAAATTTATGGATATTTACGGAAATACGGAACAAATTTACGAAAATACGGAACAAATTTATGGACATTTACTGAAATACGGAACAAATTTATGGACATTTACTGAAATACGGAACAAATTTATGGACATTTACGGAAATACAGAACAAATTTATGGACATTTACTGAAATACGGAACAAATTTACGGACATTTACGGAAATACGGAACAAATTTATGGACATTTACTGAAATACGGAACAAATTTATGGACATTTACTGAAATACGGAACAAATTTATGAACATTTACGGAAATACAGAACAAATTTATGGACATTTACGGAAATACGGAACAAATGTATGGATATTTACGGAAATACGGAACAAATTTATGGACATTTACGGAAATACGGAACAAATTTATGGACATTTACGGAAATACAGAACAAATTTATGGACATTTACGGAAATACGGAACAAATTTATGGATATTTACGGAAATACGGAACAAATTTACGGAAATACAGAACAAATTTATGGACATTTACGGAAATACAGAACAAATTTACGGACATTTACGCAACACATCGCATCCTGTATTGGTTTAATACAGGATGCAACATTTAATGGCCAAATAAAGGACAATTCCGTATTTTACGGGACAGGTGGCAACCCTACTAACAGTGTGCAACATCATTATCTAACCACAGACCTGAAAATCAGCTACAAGACTCATGCCATAACCATCCAGCTCCTTCTCCTTCCACACCTCCTTCTGGTTGGAGCTAATCTATTGATGATGAGTGTATGTACAGTATAAACACACAGTGCATATGAACCACAGTATATAGGAATTCTCAGCACTGCGGTGACACTATCATAGTGGAGGTGTGTTAGTGTGTGTTGTGCTGGTGTGAGTGGATCCGGCGGTACATTGCGAGCCTCACTGCTAATCTCAGAGCGGGTCCAGAAGAAGGGAAATATCCAGCACTGGGGATTACAGGTGCCTCTACACACGCTTCAGTGTGAATACAGTCATCACGTACTTCCCAGGATTTCACTATACTGATCATTTAAATGTGGATCAGTTGATCCGTCATCCATCATCGTCCAAACTTCACCAACCCCTGCTGTAGTGTTCACTCACCGAGGTGCTTTGTATACACTAATAAATCTATATATATATATATTGTATATAATGTATAAACTATAGATGTATATCCTGAAATGCACTTATACTGAGCACAACCTCCTTCTCTCTAGGTGTAAGCGCCGGGCTGGGGTCGCTAGGTAGAGCTCTCCCGCTGTATTACACTCTGTATCCTACACACTGGGTATCAGCGTTGGCCCTCGGCAGCGTCGGGCAGCGTCTGAGCTCAAGGTCAGGTTTAACCTTCTTCTACTAGCTGATAAACACTATCCGGCTGAACACTAAGCACGGCTGTAAGTCGCCCCTGGATAAGAGCAAATCCATCAAGAGTACATCATATTAATCAGAACAATGGAGACCACTTTTTAATCATATCACTGGATGACTAATTATTAATAATCGACCCAATGACCGCGTTAGTACCATGCTGGTTGTATCACGCAGCAAAAAAGCAATCCACTCGTAACACTGGCACTCTGTATCATGTAACAGGCACGGGGTTCTGAGGGTGTAACACTCCTATAGGGATTTTAACTAGAGATGCACGACTGGACAACATCAGGATGGGTGGAATTCTGCACCAATCGTCCATCAGCGTTTTCGTGATTGCGATTCCGGCTGATTCGGTGGTGCCATTTTCCCTCCTGCCTGAGGGGAGCGGGACAAAAAGTGAGTGTGCTGGATGAGTGGGGTCCTTCATGATGCAGGTGGCCCTCTTCCACGCACCCCCCCCCCTCTACTGCACCTGGAGGTGTGAGTGTCATGCTAATGTCCGTAGGTGGTGGGGAGGCTGACTCCCGCCAGACCTCTGTGCAGCTCTTCACCACCACTCCTCTCCTGCAGAGCTTTCCTGTCTGCAGCATGAGCAGCTTCCGTGCCACACGCTGATGCGCGGAGCATAGGACGCTCTCCCCACCACACATCTGTACGAGGGAGGTGAGGACCGAGCTCCCGAGCCAGCTCGCCTCAACCACGACCGTACCGCCTGAGGAAGGTAGAGAATGTTGATGTGCCTTCCTACCAGGCTGGAAGTGTTGGTTTTGCTCAGGTGTAGGTTGTGTTCCTCAGGTGAACACAACCAAGTAAACCTGTAGTTTGGAGACCACTTTCCAACCGCAGACCCTCCGACATCCGACACGCTAGGGGGAGGTGGGCATGTCTGCATGTCTTTGCCCTCCCATTCTGAGTCCACAGTCCCATCCCCTCCCTTCGTCTTCTTTACGTTGATGCAGAGGTTGTTCTTTCTGCACCAGCCCTCCAGGTGTTCTACCTCCTGCCTGTAGCCGGACTCGTCACTGTTTGTGATGCATCCGAACACTGCCGTGTCACCCATTTATAGTATGTTGTGAGGCATGTAGGTACCAATTAGCATCTGGGTTAGCTAGCCTCCGATAAAACGTAATAACTGACAAGCATATTCCGCACGTCATCCAGTTGACCTCCAGAGGTCCTCTTTGGTCACTTGGCGCCAAACTGGCATGCTGGCATCCTTCTCCTGTACGTGCTCATCCATTTACCCCTCTGGAGGACTGGCGCTCTCACGGACTGGACTTCCTTTGTCCCATATGTGCTACATGATCTTTGTGCTGAGCTGCATTTGAGAAAGAGGGCTTCGAATTGGGAAGGCCCCCGAGCAAAGTTTCTCAATGAGCACACAGAGGCCCGGGATGATACACAGAGGGAGAGAACGAGATAACGAGTCGTTAAACATTAACGGAGGATGTTTCAGAGTGTTTCACCACATGCTGCCTAGAGTAAACACACTCACACACTCATCACTGTAAAGCGGAGGCCCGCTGAGGCAGATGCCTCCGTCATAGCAGGGTGTTTTCACGGTTCTGCTGATTCGGCTTTTCGTGTGACGGAACACAGGTCTATCTTTCATGTTGCAGTTAGGGAGAGAGGGAGAGAGGGAGAGAGAGAGAGAGAGAGAGAGGGAGAGTAAGAGAGAGGGAGAGAAAGAATGAGAAAGTGAATGAGAAAGAGAGAAAGAGAAATAAACAAGGAGAGAGGGAGAAAGAGAGAGCAGAAGAGATAGAGAAACTGAGGGAGAAAGAGAGAGGGAGAGAAAGAGAGAGGGAGAGGATGAGAAGGTTAATGTGACCGGGGGGGGGAGAGGAGACAGAAGGGAGGGAGAGAAGAAAAGGAGGGAGGAAGATAGAGAGACCAGAAGGGGAGAGGACTAGCAGAGAGAGAGAGGAGAGAAAAGAACTAGGATAGGGGTGAGGGGTGGGAAGGGGTCCTGGGAGAGATGACAAAGGGCAGAGAATAGAGGAGAGAAGGGATACAGAGAGAGAGACAGAGAGGGAGAGAAAGAAAGAGGGATGGAGAGAGAGAGAATAGTGAGGGAGGGAGACTAGAAATGAGAGAGAAGGGCGTGATGGGGAGGTGGAAAACGCAAGGGGGGAGAGAGACATTAGAGGAGTGGATAGAGAGAGGAATGGAGAGAGAGACAGAGAGGGAGAGAAAGAGAGAGTGATGGAGAAAGAGACAGAGAGGGAGAGAAAGAGAGAGGGATGGAGGGAGAGACAGAGAGGGAGAGAAAGAGAGAGCAATGGAGAGAGAGACAGAGAGGAAGAGAAAGGGAGAGGGATGGAGAGAGAGAAAAAGAGAGGGGAGAGAAAGAGAGAGCAATGGAGAGAGAGACAGAGAGGGAGAGGATGGGGGGGAGACAGAGAGGGAGAGATAGAGAGAGGAGTGGAGAGAGAGACCGAGAGGGAGAGATAGAGAGAGGAATGGAGAGAGAGATAGAGAGGGAGAGAAAGAAAGAGGGAGGGAGAGAGAGACAGAGAGGGAGAGAAAGAGAGAGGACTGGAGAGAGAGACAGAGAGGGAAAGAAAGAGAGAGGGATGGAGAGAGAGACAGAGATGAAGAGCTAGAGAGAGAGACAGAGAAAGACAGAGAGGAAGAGAAAGAGAGAGCGATGGATGAAGAGAGAACTAAGAGAGAGAGAACGAGAGAGGAAAGACAGAGGAGGAAAGAGACATCGGAGAGAAAGTAGAGGAATGGAGAGAGAGACAGACGAGGAGGAGAGAAAGAGGGGAGGGGACGGGGAGGAGGAATGGAGAGAGAGACAGAGAGGGAGAGAAAGAGAGAGGAATGGAGAGAGAGACAGAGAGGGAGAGAAAGAGAGAGGGATGGAGAGAGAGACAGAGAGGGAGAGAAAGAGAGAGGGATGGAGAGAGAGACAGAGAGGGAGAGAAAGCGAGAGGGATGGAGAGAGAGACAGAGGGACAGAAAGATAGAGGGATGGAGAAAGAGACAGAGAGGGAGAGAAAGAGAGAGGAATGGAGAGAGAGACAGAGAGGGAGAGG
>JAMWET010003175.1:0-92500 GCA_024036415.1 Prochilodus magdalenae
GACTCCCACTGCATCCTTTCCGTGACTCTGGTGCGTAGGCAAAGTCATCAGAGAGTCCCTTTCATGTGCGATGGGTGAAGCTCCCCCCCCTCCTCCCCTTGCACCTCTATTTGGCTGCCTACGCACTCCATGTAGAGGAAAGGAAAGAGAAGACTCTGCTTGTAGATCGTATCGCTGCACTGCCTAACCACATCCTTTAGCACCACACTGCACACCTCAATGGAAAATGGCGCTGAAACCTATATTCATCAACCGGTAACAAAACTACATGGTGTGTCGGTAACATGTCAATTGTATTCTTTACAGTTGAACTGTGCTTGTGGTTTCAATGAACCCAATGGTTGACCTGAACTGTACATTCGTTGTGTCAGTTGCTCTGATTTTGCTAAATGCTCAACAGTGCCAAAAAAAACCCAGCTATTTATTCAGTTTTCCGGTTGGTTGGTTCACACGTATAGATAAGCGCTATTAAAGCTAGTGTTGGGAATTTTCGGTAATCAGCTGTCTTGGGCTTTGAAGGAGCGTGATATTGGTTGACACAGTTTTACTAGGTTTGCTAAGCTAGCCTTACAGGTGAATTCCACCATTCGTTTCTGTATAATTTAGAGTTCTTTATTTATAATTGTTTATAATTCTAGATAAACCTGGCCAGTCAGAATTGTTTTCAGGGGTAGGGTAAGGGACCGGGCGTGTGAAGAGTCAAAGCTCCCTCTAAAAGCTCCCTATTGGGGCAATATTAGAGGAACTGGTTATGAATACGTGGCCCGATGTCAGAGGCACACTGGGTTTGAGAGGGATTTCATATTTATCACTTTAGCAGGCTTACTGATGGTTTTGGATAACAGATAAAAGGCCATGTTTGTGTTGTACACTGTAAAAATAAATCCAAGTTCATTTCCACTGAACCATTTCAAATTATAACCCTCTGAATTAATCCTGTAGAAATTTTTAGAACTAGGTGGTGCAGATTTTCCTATTAACAGTCTGTTAAGGAAGAAAACTCCCATCCCAATAGTTCAAATGCGCTCGATTCACATTTAAATTGTAGGATTACAATGTAAGCTCACCTATTTAACTACTGTGTGTGGGTGTTGCCTCTGAGGTCTATCGACGTTCTCTGTAAACACTGACAAAGTGACGTGTGGTGAGTCTCTCTGTGTGCGTGTATGTTGCTGCTTTGCAAGCCTGTTATCTGTCTGTTTCCCGTTCTTACGCTGCTGCACCAGAAGTGCATTGACCAAACCAGACTACGCTGTACAATGCAAACCCACAGGCTGGCTCCAAGCTGATATGCAAACGATCTGAATACAACTCCAAAACAAATGACATGCTAATGTTCGCTACATGCAGGGCACAGTGTCCTGGGGGCTTAAAGTATTTAAGCAGAGCTGGCAGCGATGATGGGAGATACGGTTAACAGGCATGTTGCTTGTGGTCACGATAAAGGTTTGCCCTAGCTATCGGGCTGAATGGTTTGGCCAAAATATCCAAAATAGTGATTTTCTCACCCATATTGCAATTTTGATTTCAATTCTGATTGTTTTCTATAAGAAAGGCCCAGCTGGAGAAACAGCCTGTCCATTTTTTTTCTGGCTTGAGGTTCAAATGCTGAACATAGTGTGCCAGACTGCCAGTTAGTTGTGATTTAAGCACACAGCGTATGGATTTTGGTTTGGTTCTGATTGGTCTGACGTCTCTACAGGCAGTTCACACGCTCTCAATACTGTCGATTTAGATTTCACCTCTAATTTGTTAAGACAACGTTGTTGATATAGTAGTCTCTTGAGATTTGGACACGGCACTCGTTCAATTTGCAATTTGAACACAGCTTTTCCATGCTACCCACTTTGGGTTTTTTCAGTGAAGAGAACCCTCGACTCAGACGTGAAGTTCTGTCCTGTTAGGATCATCTGCACGCCGCCCAGCACCGAGCAGGCCTCCACATCTTGCCTCTCCACAGCCGGAAGCTCGTGGGCGGACCTCTGAGCTGCAATATACAGAACAGAACCAATACAGAACAGTCACCTCCTACTGCATTTCTGCTAAATTAAGACTTCATTAATTAATAAAACAATATTATCCCCATAGAACTGTTCTGCAGAACGATGCTACGTTCAAAGTTAGTATGATGTCATGCTAATTAACTAGCAGTGGGAATCTCCAAGCACTTCATCATTCAATTCAAATTCGATTTAAGGTGCCAAGATTGCCTTTTCCGTCCTAGTGCCAGCATTATTAGATTACTAGCCAACATTTTTTTCCTTTGGTCGTCATTAACAAGTAATGCTAACTTAAATTAACATGTAGGTTAAGTTGAATTAACATGTAGCCTTGCTACGTCTGCACACTTGTTAGGTGTATAAGCCTAGACTCTAATAAATTAATAAATTGAAGTCTAAGAAATGAAACCGAACTCAATGTCAAGTAATATATCATTTACTCTGTCGCAGTTTTTTACTAAGCCTCTACACATTTATGAAGTTTTGCTTCACCATCTAATCCAAACGCATTTTTACTTGAAATGCTATGAATTTTCCCCTCACTCTGGAAACCCCCCTGCTCTATTTTTAACTTAATGTACCGCAGCTTTACTGCTAATCTTTCAGTAAATTAATCAAGTTAATTCCAGTTAGCGGTTTAGCGTGTTAGCAAACAAAGCCACATTCTTATATAGGATCAAATTGACTCTGGCCTTTTTCCTTCATATCCACACACGATGTCTGGAAACGTGCATCCATATTTACTTTATAAAGTCTCAGGGTGCATGTGAATGTATTTTACAAGACACTGTATAGAAATTATTACGCAATCCTTTCACTTAATTACATGAATTATTACCATATCAAATCACTTTTTTTTATTGTCACGTCACATTTTCACAGGTGTGAAGGTGAGTAAAAAAACTTAGGTGTGTAGTCCCTTACAGTACTTCAATACAAACATATACATTAGACAATAAATAATTACAATACTAAACACTAAAATCTCTGTTACACTAATTTACAGTTATAAAAAAAAGTTATGAATAAAAACTATGATATATGCAGATGTACACATTAGCATATAGCACTATGGTAAGGTGGCGGTAGATGAGAGATGCAGGGTATATACAGGACATAGAATATTGATGTATTTATATCGTCACTGTCTAAAGAAAAACAAGTATCTCCAAAATGGCAACTTTCCAGGAAATGCCAAAAACCTAATTTAACTTTAATACAAGTCAATGGAACCAGACATCTTTCCAAACAGTTTTGGGCCATTTCTGTTGATCCATTCATCATGAGATTCTCACTTATTGTAAACAACAGCTGGCATGTCCAAATGATACATAAAGGTGGAAATGGACAGAAGGGGAGATACATGTTTTTCATTGGACAGCGACGATATATATATAAGATATACAGTGTGGATGGAAGATAACAGTAGGTCAGTCTATATGTGCAGTATAAATATGCTAATGTAAAGTGCAGATTGATGATTGTGCATGGAGATCATCATTTACATGATTTTGGTGAGATGTACATGTGGATTTTCCAAGATGGCGCCGAGTACGGCTGCTGTGTCGCGAGCTCCTTTCACATAATCACACGGTTTAAATTAAACCCTACATTATAATCTGATGATGCCATTTCATGAACCGTTTCAGGATCTTTAAGGATTTAGACTTGATTACTTACAGCATTCAATAACATGCGATGCCACTTGGAGAGAGAGCCATTGACCCCCAGGCTGAGGCACGTGGACACGGAAGACCAGACGCACTCGCGTGTTCTTCCGTCCAACGTCTGTCTCACCTTTCCGCAGCTCAATATCAGCATTCTTCAGCTTCAGGATCCCGGCACAGTCGATCCTGAAAGAGCCAAACACGTTACACAGTGGAACAGCCAGCATATGGGCATTAATGTGCAATATGGAAGTATCTGTATCTGCACAGAATGTGTTTAGCAGTAATCACTTATATATCCGAAGAACAAAATCCCATTGGCTAACGAGACAATTCCGATGTCACCTCTGGTCTAAGATGGATATGGGACTATTTTCCTGTAGTGCAGGAAGTCATTTGTACTTTTCCAATACAATTTGATAGACACAAGCATCATAATCATGACAAGTCAGAGGACAGAGTTAAAATAATGAACTGAAGGATGCCTTACACTGCCCGCATGTTGTCCTTGGGTTCTAGCGGCAGCTCCAGAATCTTAGTTCCGTTAAACATTCTCTCATGGCTGCTGGTGGTGACAGCTTTGCCGGTGATGCGGTGGACCTGGTAGAAGGCGTGGGGTCTCACGGATCTCTCATCGGCCGTGCCGATGAAGACCTGCAGAGCCAGAGCTTCCCGACCTCTGTATCCACGTAACTGCACCCATAAAAAACAGCCAACATTTCAGTTGAAGTTGGAGTGTGGTGTGACCAGAGGTTCCCCCTTAGGAATTTGCTCCCTGGACTCCTTGGACACTTTTTCTGCTTGACAATTTAAGCGAACCAGAAAACCAAAGAAGCCAGGCAGCCGAAGCCAAGTCCTGGGGATTACTGACAGAGATACAGATTTTCCCACATACACCGTATGTACCTAGCAGCCAAGACATGTTTTGCACTGGAACAATGGAAGCTGTAAAGGAAGCTAAGCAACGGTGCAACTGCATGCCAGAATTATCACACGTTTACCTCAAACCACACTGAGCTGTTCAGTAATCTCAAATCGACCTGCTTAGGTGATTTCTCACACTGTATGACATAATGCTAGTAGGAGCCATTTTGAAGACTGAATTTCCATATTTTTTATAGACAACAGTGTGCCAGAAAATGAACAAGATTAAAGGGGAATTCCCCTAACCTTTTACTTTCTACAGAAACAATTTACATAGTTGGTAATGGTTTCATGTGAACAAGTTAATGCTGGAGAGCGTTCAAAACTAATTTCCTTACAGTGGTGATGACAGGAGCCAGGGCAGTGTCTACAACGCGACATGTATTTACGACATGTATGTGTGTTTATACCTGTCAATACACATACATATCGTTGCTGTCCAATTAAAATGGTCCAAAAGTGCTTGGTAAGACGTCTGGTTCCATTGACTTACATTAAAATTGAATTAGGTTTTTGGCTTCTCCTGTAAAGTTGCCATTTTGGAGATACCTGTTTTTCTTTCGACAGCGACGATATGTTTGTATGTATGTATGTATGTGTGTATGTATGTATGTTTGTATGTATGTATTTTTGTATGTATGTATATATATATGTATATATGTATGTATATATATATGTATATATACACAGTATATATATAGTTGCTGAAAAACAAGTACCTCCAAAATGGCAACTACACAAGAGAGGCCAAAACCCAATTTAATTCTAATGTAAGTCAATGAAACCATAAATTTTACGATCTTAATAATACATAAAAGTAAAAATCATCAAAAATGGAGAGACTTGTTTTTCATTGGACAGCAACGATATATAAATATATACAAGAAGAACAATAAGAACCTTCTTATGCTGTAGCTTCTGGTGGAGGCGTTAAATGTCTTAGACGCCCGGTTCCTATCAGGCCGCTCTAAATGACTTTGTTTACATTTCACTATGCAGACGTAGTACTACATAACTGAGATGGCAAACCTCAGACCAAAAATATCCCAGCCAACTGCCAACATTTGGGGTAAACTCGAAAACTGTAATTAGCTTTTCAACATTTCAATTTTACTTCTTAAAGTTTGATTTATATCACAGCTGGACTGTGGCTGGTGGTGTCTACTGACAATTCAGATGACTGGACCACACACCCAATGACACCCACTGGAATAAGCATTTATACGCATTCATGTAGGGTAATGTTAAAGCTTAAGAGAAACCTAGGTGTCATATACCTTTTATGAACAATGTCCTACATAGACTGAAAGGTTTTATTCATTGCATGTACACAATAACATTAATCAGTTTATAGATCTTTGTACTTTTACAATTATAAGGTTATGTCTGTTCAGAGCAGCTGATATTGGGGATTTCCAAACTATACTATCATACGCTTAAAACACCTGAGGTGTGGTGAAGTATAAAGTCAGTGTAACACAAGCTGGGACACTGCTTTACAAAAATTAAATTAAAATATATTCTACATATGGTTACATGAGCACACAAGTATCATGAGCAAAGAGATTAAAATACATCTAGATGAGAATTTAGAAAAAATAAAAACATTAGAGCAGACTAATCTTATAGTACACATATACTGTACTACATCAGTATGGAAACTGAATACTATGCAATGACTTACTGTACTATATTCACGTAAATGAGAAAAGCAGCATGGTATTAGAATAATATATTGTGCTACATAAATAAAAGGAGAATGTTCATTCACAAACATGACATCTGAAAACAAGAATGCCACGTTATTCCAAATCAAGGACCCTCTACCCTTTGGATTGGTTGAAAGAAGGCGTAGTTGGAATTGTATAGCTGCTTTGTTTGGAGCTGTGGAGTTGAGGAACACAGCTAAACACCTTAAAGCTGTACTGGGCTATCTGATTGGGTTCGACCGGAAACTAAATCACCTGCTAACAGAATCAAACAGAAGTGAGAACCCGGAAATGTACAGAAGGGCCTATTCGATTTCTATTGCTTGGGAATGTGGGTCACAGTGTGCTGCTATGGGATTACTCCAGGATGTTGTCAGGGTTTGTTCTTTGTTTAGAGCTTAAGGAACTGACTGTTTTATTGTTTTGTTTTTTCAGGCCTTATTGATCACCTTATAGATTGTCTGAATTGTGGTGGTGGTGATCTAGACATGCTAATGTTATCTCCTACTCCATTCCCAGACTAGAAGGAAATAAAGGTGGGTGGTCCTAGCGCCAGGTTCAAATTTTCACAAAATTTTTAAATATTGGCTGGCTAGCAATCAGTGAGCGTGGTGAGTCTCAAACACTATTGTTCCTCCTTTATACACAAATCCTGCATTTACACAAGAGGACCGTAAAATCGTCAGTATTCACACCCCCAAAAATTACATACAACTCACATTCTACAACAACACAATAGCAGAAATGAAAATTTCTGACTATATGAGGAAATCTACCGTTCCAAGCTATGAAGATGATGTGGCCCTGTTCTGACCCTCCCAAGGACCCGGATTGGTCAGTGGGCTCTTCACCAGCTTTAATCAAATGATTCTTCAGGTGGAACTTAATATTCACAAAACCAGCTGGCGAACAGGAAGCCACCCACATCTTTAACGAGATCCCAGACAACTTTTGTTAGTCTGCTCTGCACATTTCACTCCAGACCATATGGATCAGCTCGGCTCAGCATTTAACGCTGAAGAGACTGAAGACAGGAGCAGCTCCACCTTTACTAGCATCACAACCCTAACAGCAGCCTGTAAGTAGCAGCCATGCTGTGTGACTGTATTAGTGTAGATCATCTTAAACTGAGAGTTTGATAGTGAGGAACAACTTCAATCTACTGTGTGTTGATGTCCGGACAGAAAGCGAGTAGCTAGTATTGATAATGTTAGCTACTAGCATTAGCTCCAAGTAACTAGCCTAGCTAACTATGTAGTATGATGACCGAGCTTATTTACACAGATCAGAGCTGAGTTCATTCCTGAGCACACCAAGAACAGCTCAGTTCAGGTAAGGGTCAAACCATAGGGTGTAAATGGGCATGTAAAACTTCATTTGGACATTTTTCGCTCCGACCAGAGTCACGTGCTGTTTATGTAGACATCAGAGATCTTTAATTTAAAATATTTCCAAAAAACCATTAACTTTTCTACATGCTTTTGCCATGATTTGGGCTGATCTGTAGCTTTCATTTTACTAAATATGTTTGCAGAGATGACTAGCATGTCCCTCTATGTGACTACTCTAAACCAGCCAAGACTGATAAGCCACAATGGTGGCTCGCCCATTGCGTCCAGACAGCACCTTCCCAGGCCCAACTAAACTTGTTCCTGAGCTTTAACCTATGTGTAACAGTGTATCTGAATGGTTGTCCTACAGTCATCTCCCATACAGATTAGCTGATGCAGGCATAACCTTATGACCTTATAACTCAGGAGGCCTAATAAATGAAACCCCAAACCTTTTACTTT
Source organism: Prochilodus magdalenae (assembly GCA_024036415.1). Classification (NCBI taxonomy): domain Eukaryota; kingdom Metazoa; phylum Chordata; class Actinopteri; order Characiformes; family Prochilodontidae; genus Prochilodus; species Prochilodus magdalenae. The sequence continues at coordinate 8,094 of JAMWET010003175.1, forward strand.
TGTTAAAATACAAACTTTAAACTTTCACCGCAGCTGATGAACTATAGGGACATAACTAAATCTCATCAAAAATGGCAGATAGAACTTTATCGTTCTAAGCTTGTGAAATCCTGTTTTCTAGACAGGAATATCTAGTTGATTAGCGCTGCATAAACAGCATGAAATTTGACTACACACAACATGTGGCAACAGAGGCCTCTTTATCATTTGCAGGAAGCAAGTCAACATAGAGGAGTGAAGATAACGTCTAAAACTCTTCAACTGACGTCAAAGATTTGGAGACACCAAGTGTTTAAAAACATTGTAATATAAATGAAGGGCCGCTCCGTTTATACTTCTGTTGCGATGATAGCATTCATAAGAACCGACCTTTGGGACAGTTTCAATATTAGGGATGTGAACCTCCAGACACTTACCATTTGATTGGATTTCAGTTCCAGTTTATGGTGCCGAGATATTAATAGTCTGGCCGTGACAGCATAAATGATTTGCCATCGCGTTGACAAAGCAACGTAACCGTGCGGGTTAATGGTTTACAGATGCGGCGGTCTGGCCTCTAGAGGAAGCCTCCAGTAATAACGTGTAGCATATATGCTTAACATGTAACACACGTGAACAGACACCAAGTATATCTCTACCCTTACAGTGCGCTAAATCCTGAGCCTTAACATCACCACGTTCCCAGCCCAGCAACACCTAAAGCTTCCAAACTATTGTTTTTAACGAAGGTGAGAACACTGGCCCCAGTGCACTCACGCCACACAGGTGTATGGACTCTTTAGATCTGATTTGTGGTTTCAGTTGGTTCTTACTTCTCTTTCACGGCAAACAGCACAGCAGGGCCTACAGAGAGTCTCACAGTGTTAGTTTAATTTAATATCATGAACTAAAGACGCTGTTGGTGCAGCTCTCGGGGGCTTTAACACCTTTAGTCCTAATGATCAGGATAACGGGAACACTTCAGACTCACTCTGGAGCACCATGGTAGATGACATCACAGTCAGTCTTTTAGATTACCAGATCTCAGCTAACGCTACACTCCAGTCTTCCTCAGCTCACTGACAGAGAGCTGTTAGTACAGTAGTAAACTGATGCCAAGCATGAGTAATGATGGTATATCAACTTTCATCAGCAATAAAAAAACAAATACGGTGAAGACGGTAATGAGCTCCACACCGCTGTAGGCATCACATCACGCTATTGCAGTAATGCACTTATTGTCACGACCCTAGGCGAGTGTACAAAGACTCCAAACTCAGAGACCCGATTTCAGCTGTGATTTCCTGTGTTTGATATTAAAGTAGTACGGTGTGAGAACTGATATCTTTTGTTGTTGGGGTTTCCCTACAGTTGTGTTGTGTAAGGTTACATCACTGCCCTGACTACAAAATCACACTTTGAGGCCCCCTGCCATGAACAGCTGTACCAGTGCATTTGTTGATGAGCTTAAGGATACAGAATCCAACTCCCCGACCCTTCACGTGTGCACGCACTACAGGTTACTTGTCATTTCCACTGTTTCAGTATGTAAATCTGAAGTTGTGAGTGCATTCTGCAATGCCGATTTACCTCCACAGACAAAGACAACAGAAAAAAATGAAAAGCACCATGTTGACTTAAAAGGTAGATTGATATTATAGGATGTCTGTAAGGGAGGCTGCATACTTTCGAGACTCGACAAATACTGACCAAACTAAATGTGACACTTGATGTAATTTATTTCTTTGCATGCAAACGAGACTGCGAGGTTAGATGACTTCTGCAATCCGGGAAAACTACAAAACTCCATAAGACAGGGATGCGTCAGATAAGGTTGCAACCTACATCTTCCAGAAAGGGATGAACACTCTACTGCTGGAATTTGTTGTTTTCCTGTTTTCCATGAGACTGTCTTGCATTCTTTTACCTCTTTTAGCTCTCACCAACAAGTAGTCTGAGATTTAATCTAGTCTGGTTTCTCGATCGGTCACTCTCTCTTTTTAGATAGATAGATAGATAGATAGATACTTTATTGATCCCAGAGGGAAATTCAAGATGTTTGAATTCTCTTCCACCGACAGCATAAGTTAGCTTCTTCCCATAGCTAGCCGAATACTGCTACCTGTTGTTGTGTGACGTGGTGCCACAAAGTGTTACGCAGTTCTGTGAGAGGTCACATGCAGTTACATAGCGCTATAGTTATATATAGGTTATATAGGTTTTCCGGGCCCGCCCGGAGTAGCAATGGCAGAGATGCTGTTGAATTTGAACTTTGTTGAATTTATATGTAGTACAAACTCTAATTTTGTTCTACATAATTTTGTTGTTTTTTATTATTTTGTCATATTTAGCTCTTTATGTACATTAGAGATGAAACACAAGCTGGTTTAATGTGTTTTTAAATGAAAATATTAAACATATTAATAATATAATGCTGAGTGACATAACATGTGTAGCATTTCCCTTATTACTGCTGGTTCCTGCTGGTGTAGGTTCTGGTTCTTTTCTTTCAATTCTGCCATATTTTTAACTGTGCACGTATTATCCTTGTATATACTAAACGGTTAATCTAATAAATATTCATATTTTGCTAAACTGTTTTCACTTTGAACAGCCGACAAAAACCAGTACTGATCTTTCAGTTAGTCTTGACCGTTTTGCCTCCTGTAAGTCGGGCTGTGCCAAAGTATCCTACTTAAAACTTCTCACGTAACATTTCTGTCTGGGTGTGAATTAATTTTTACACTGGGGGAAACACAAAGTCTTTATAAAGATAAGATTTTTTTCCAGAATTTATCCACAGTCTTTCGTATCAAAGCTATGAAATGCACAACAGCAAGTAGCTGTTTTATTTTCACCTTTTTAAATGGCAACATAACAATCATATTCAAAGTAACGGTTGTTGTGACCCAAAACTTTTGACAGGAAGCACACACGCAGAGAATCCTAAAGTGTAACTATTCTGTAGATCTAAAAGACTCAGCTAAACTGGAGCTACTGTAGGAACGGCTCTGTAAGTCGAAAGAGGGTGAACTGAAGCGATGGTAATAGACAATAGAATGAACTTTGTGACATTGTGGGCAAAAACACCATGCTTCATTTCCATAGACGAGAACACCACAGCTTACTGAATAACAAGGAGTTACTGTTACTGCAAATATGCAAATAAACTCCCTACGAATATAAACACACAAACACCCAGACCAACATCTCTTCTCCTCATCTTTGCCACATGGTTGTGTCATAAATCCTGGCGCTTTTCAACTTTTCAAAGCTTCCTGAAACTTGTCCATATCCATTAATTGAATTTCACATACACACGGTGAGCTCTATAGCCAAAACAGAACGTCATAGTTAGGGGTGTGAGAGAATACTGACACACTGGAAAATTGCAATACAAGCGTGAGGTACTGCATTGATTCTCAAAAGCACAGTATACACTTTGAACTCACAGGTTACATGTAAATAATGTTGGTAGACTGTGGTTCATTCTGTGCTGTGTAAACTCCCGGCTACTACGTAGCAGTGTTGTTATCTAAGATCACCACTGACTGTGACTGAGACGTACCTTATAGCATGTGTAATACCTGCAAGCACTCCAAAAACATTTGTTATAGGATTTGGAATGGACTGGACAAGTTTCTGGATGTAGGCCACGTCAATGTTCAGTCACTCTAGCTTCAAATAATTGCCCAGATGGGCCAGATTTGGTGGATGACTTCCCTGGCACAGTTCTGAGAAGAGTTTCCTGTTGACTGGGATTTTAGCCCCTGCTGGTAGACCCGTATGACTGTACGTTTCCATACACCTGCAGATTCAGCTACTTCCTTCACACTATGGCGTTTTTATGATACAGGATATGTTTACAGAAATGTAGATTTTCTGTAGTATGAGATAAAAATTCTGTGATATAATTTGTACTTATATAATCATGGAATAATTTGTCAGGTTCTCACAATTAGTTGAAGTTCAACTAATTTAATCAATTAGTTCAATCAACTACTAATCAATATCAGCAGATTCTGGAGACCAATGTCCAGGAATCAGTGACAAAGCTGAAGCTGCGCCGGGGCTGGATCTTCCAACAAGACAACGACCCTAAACACTGCTCAAAATCTACTAATGCATTCATGCAGAGGAACAAGTACAACGTTCTGGAATGGCCATCTCAGTCCCCAGACCTGAATATTATTGAAAATCTGTGGTGTCACTTAAAGAGAGCTGTCCATGCTCGGAAACCATCAAACCTGAATGAACTAGAGATGTTTTGTAAAGAAGAATGATCTAAAATACCTTCACAATCCAGACTCTCATTAGAAGCTATAGGAAGCATTTAGAGGGAGAGTTATTTCTGTAAAAGGAGGATCTACTAAATATTGAGTTAAGGTTTTTTTTTTTTGGTGCCCAAATTTATGCACCTGCCTACTTTTGTTTAGACAATTATTGCACACTTTATGTAAATCATATAAACTTCATTTCACTTCTCAAATATGACTGTGTTTGTCCCCTACATGATATATTTAACGGAATTCTTTTATCCAAACAATCAATGCTTTATAAAGGTAAATCAAGAAAATTAACAAGGCTGCTCAAACTTTCGCACCCCACTGTATATATATATATATATATATATATATATATATATATATATATATATATATATATATATATGTGTGTGTGTGTCTGTGTCTGTGTCTATTCTGAACTCATCATGACACTGGTATACACAAGCAAAGTGGAACAAATTAAAATCAACAACATCTATTAAACTGTATATAATCTGTGCTTTAAACAGGTACATAGTGATCAAGTTACTGACTCAAGTTACTATAGTTTCAGGGCTAACTATTTAGACTTGCATGCCTTTAGAATAAATTATGCTTCAAAACCTTTTTTCTGAAACCTGTTTTCTTACATCCTAATTTCCTTTAACTTTCATTACAGTGATTCTGAGTCTGTATGGTTTGAGTAAAGTGGACGTATCATGCCTAATAGTGTTATTTCTACCCAGTTCATGTAGTTACTGTGCTTGTTTTTTCACAGGTTCTAAATAACTAACCTACATCTGCCTTGTTTATGATACGAGCCGTTGTACTGGCGGTGCCCACGCTATACTGAGAAAGAAGTGACGTCACTTATCACAATTATGCTACCATATCGTCGAATCGCCCACAGTGTTCTCCCCCACAACACAGACATCCTCTCTGTACCTGAACCACAGGATGTCCTCCTGGAGGTGTCGGTGCCTTCACAGCTCCTCTGCTGCCCTCCGTCTCATAGTGGGCTCGGTGGTGCTGTCGAGGTTGCACCTCTATACTCAGTTCATACTCGTCGACACTGCTGGGCAGGGCCCATTCCAGAGAAGGCAGGGCCACGCTGAGAACCGAAAAAGAGAAGGCATTTCCAGTTCATAAACATCCCAAAGTAGAGATGGGCAATACCTGCAGGGTTATTAGAGAGTACAGCTATGGCCATTCAAACAGAAGGGTGACTGGCTAATGTATGTACTTCAATAGGATTCTGCACATATACAATCCATTATATATATATATATATCCATTTACACTGTGGAGGAAGATACACGATATATGCTGTATATTTTAATGCTTCTATTTTTTATAGATAGATAGATAGATAGATAGATAGATAGATAGACAAATATATAGATAGATAGATATATAGATAGATAGACAAATATATAGATAGATAGATAGGATTCTGCACATATACAAATCTATCCATCTACACTGTGGAGGAAGGTACACGATATATGCTGTATATTTTAATGCTTCTATTTTTTTATAGATAGATAGATAGATAGATAGATAGATAGATAGATAGATAGATAGATAGATAGATAGATAGATAGACAAATATATAGATAGATAGATATATAGATAGATAGACAAATATATAGATAGATAGATAGGATTCTGCACATATACAAATCTATCCATCTACACTGTGGAGGAAGGTACACGATATATGCTGTATATTTTAATGCTTCTATTTTTTTATAGATAGATAGATAGATAGATAGATAGATAGATAGACAAATATATAGATAGATAGATATATAGATAGATAGACAAATATATAGATAGATAGATAGATAGATAGATAGATAGATAGATAGATAGATAGATAGATAGATAGACAAATATATAGATAGATAGATAGATAGATAGATAGACAGATAGACAGATAGACAAATAGATAGATAGATAGATAGATAGATAGATAGATAGATAGATAGATAGATAGATAGATAGATAGACAGATAGACAAATATATAGATAGATAGACAAATATATAGATAGATAGATAGATAGATAGATAGATAGACAAATAGATAGATAGATAGATAGATAGATAGATAGATAGATAGATAGATAGATAGATAGACAAATATATAGATAGATAGATAGATAGATAGATAGATAGATAGATAGATAGATAGATAGATAGATAGATAGATAGATAGACAGACAGATAGACAGATAGACAAATATATAGATAGATAGACAAATATATAGATAGATAGATAGATAGATAGATAGACAAATAGATAGATAGATAGATAGATAGATAGATAGATAGATAGATAGATAGATAGATAGATAGATAGATAGATAGATAGACAAATATATAGATAGATAGATAGATAGATAGATAGACAGACAGACAGATAGACAGATAGACAAATATATAGATAGATAGATAGATAGATAGATAGATAGATAGACAAATATATATATATATAGATAGATAGACAGATAGACAGATAGACAAATATATAGATAGATAGATAGATAGATTTAAGATTTAAATTTACATGAAGAAATTTTAGAAATCTTAGAAAATTAGAGTGCCCCCTTTGTTTATTATGTATTATGATTAGCGATGCACAGTTCTATTATCTATCTATCTAGTTATAACGGTTCCTACAGATAACAGCCGCCACTGGACCAATGATTAGATTTGCTAGCTATCTCAAACTAAAATCTGAGGACACATTTGTTGTAGTACAGAATGCTTAGGAGACCCTGTGCTTCACTTTATTGTAATTGCAACTGCTAACCATTGTAACATCCTTCCGTATGGCTAGATATAGTCCCAATTACTACCTAATAGAAATGTTTATGTATCAGCATCAACAGATACGTACCTAAAAATATCAGCTGTCAGAATCGACCCGGTCATAATAATAATTGACTATGGCATTCTGACACATTGATGCAGCTGAGTTGCCACCTTAAGAACCTTAAGACATTTTTACACCTGGTGATTTACCTGCAGTTCCCTGCGGGCAGCTGACTAGGCCAGCTGCGGGCAGGCATGACATAGTGAGGCTCCAACGTGGGTTCCCTCTTCACTTCTTGAACGGACGGGAAGATGGGATGGTTATAGATGGCGTACTCCTGATTGGGCCGTACGATCTTGGTGGGAACAGGTTTGTCCAGGTTTCTATTGAAGCTGTCGACAAAATCTTCCAGGTTGGCCGGTGGTCCATAAGGGTCTGGCTGCTCTTCTCTCCCAAAGTGTGCAGAGGGGCTTCGAGAGCGTGGGGGCACCAGGCTGGCGTTCTGGTACTGCTCATAGGGTCGTTTGCCCTGCGGAGAAGTCGAGCGTGAGCCTGGTCTCGAAGATGGCCTGCAGTTCAGTACCGTCTCCTCCGTGATGCTGGTGCGTGGAGAAGTGGTTGGTGAGGTACGAGGTGATCCGGACGCATGGATGGCCTGGAACCCCCGGCAAAGATCATCCGTCACTGCAGCCAGAGCACCGCCGGCGCTAGGTGAAATGCAGGGCGAGGGCACGGGGGAGCAGACCTCCGACTGCCAGCTGGTGGAGGAGGTGCTGCTGGCGGGACTCAGGTTCTCTCTGTACATGTTGTTCTGGTAAGGAGGAACGGTGAGCCGCCGGCTGATGTCCACCGGTGGCGTGGCATGGTCGCGGTGATGGTGGTGCAGATCGGTGCAGGTGATCTCGATCCTGGGGCTGGGAGCTTGAGGGGCTCCCGAGTGGGACGGAAGGGAGTGGCCGAGAAGCTCTCTCAAATCAGAATGATGGCAGGTGAGGAGGAGTTCCTCGGAGACTGGGTGATGGTAGGGAGGCTGATGGAGGGACAGGTCGCTGTATGGAGCATGGCCTTCGCCGGTGCAGGCTGAAGATGGAAGAGCGTCAAGGTGTGACGGGGCATCAAGGTCATCTGCTGGCAAGCACAGAAGTGGGCATGGGTCACATGTTCTGGATGCTTTTTGAAAGCGGTTAAGGAACAACTACGAACACGCCATTTTAGCGTTGAAACGGAAACTCTCACCGCTCAGCTTTATGGCGATGCAAATGACTTTCATGCCATCCACGGAGGACAAACAAACAAAAAGCTGTTTACATGTTCACTTAACACGCTTAGATCAGTTCAGTTAACCCGTGTTAGTGCATTACTCCATGTTAATCAATGCATTACTACATGCTAGTTAGCCATGAATACAATGTAAAGTGTTATACTTGTCTTGCTGCTACTTATAGCCCATATTTTTAAAACGCTGCTTGGAAAAGGCCAATTTAACCATGCAAATAACCATTTCTGCATTGTTCTTTGCTGTATTATGGTTCTAGCCAATACAGAACCACAAATAACCCCTGAGCAAAGGTTGGTTAACTTTCAAGGGCAGTGTAATACCCTCATGAATATTAATTCCTAGATTCATCCTCGTTTCCACTCTAAAAATAGGTCTATTTTTTGGTGTTTAGCACAATAATAAATCAGTGAAACTCTGTTAATGATGATGCACTGGAAATGCAATGCAGTATGAAAACAGGCACCACAGGAGGAACGAAGGTGCACTGAATAATAATACAGCCAGCCTCCGGCAGAGCACTTCTACTGCCCATTAACCCACCTTGGTCATCATGTGGAAGGTCATTTCCAGCCTGGCCGTACAGGAACAGGGGGAAAGGAAAGTCGATGTCATCTGGTCCGTTCCCCGCAGTGAACGCGGCATCATTGTTTTCATAGTTGGTACTCATTTGAGTTGGTCTTCTCGCCGAAAATGCCCTCAGAAAAAAAAACGCGCTCCAAAAAGTTCGACAAAGCAGCAAGAGGGAACCGAACAGCCGAATAAATAAACCAGGTCTGGCAGGGGGGTCTGTCGGAGAGAGTTGTGACCGGTTTCTCAGGGTGTCTGACCGACTAACAGTCCTCCAGCTGACGTCTCGACTGAGAGCTCGCGAAGAGCGCGCGAGGTGAGCGGAGAGGAGCAGCACGCGGCGACTTCCTGTTTAACAAGAAACTCCACCAAAAAAACTGCGGTAAACTTCTCACAGCGCACAGGTGACCGAGGCTGAGCCGGGGCACAGCTCTGCTTAGAGTACGGGGAAGGATACACGATGCAGAGGAAAGGACTCACTTGTGGAGGATATATACACGAATATATACACGACATATACTATATACACAATATATACACGATATATATATATATATACATACACTGTGTATATACTCACACTCATAATCTAAAGGACAGACAGCTGCACCCTGAAGGTATCTCCAAAATGGCAACTTTACAGGAGAGGCCAAAAACCTCATTTCATTTGAATAGAAGTCAATGGAACCAGACGTCTTTCCAAGCACTTTTGGCCCATTCCTATTGGTCCATTCTTCATGAAATTTCCACACAGTGTAAACAGCAGCTCATGTGCTCAAATGAGGCATGAAAGTAAAAATCAACAAAAATGGAGATACATGTTTTACCTTGGACAGCGACGGTTTATTCAGCCACACATACAGAAGTCTGTCTTCCAGTATGGTGTTGGGCCGCCTTGTTTACTAACCCAACAGGCCAAACGTCTCGGCATGGAGTTGTAGAGGTTCTTAATGGTGTTGAATATCCTCACACAGTTCCTGCAGGCCTTCTGGATGTGTGACCCCAAATCTCGACTCTGCCTAGATAAAAGTTGGGACTCATCACTGAAGATGACCCGCTGCCATTCTGAGTCACTCCATGACAGTCTGGCAGAACACCGTTCCAGTCTTTGGTGATGGTGACGTGGTGTTAAGGGTAGTCGTAGTAACGGTCCATGTGCATGTAGTCCTGTGTCGTGCAGCCGTCTGCCATTGGTTCTGCCGCTATCAGGATGACATATGGAGGACGTCACTGCTCACTGAACATCTGCAACTGTGGCTACTGGGTCTCTCTGTGTGCATGACGGACAATTAGTCGATCCTCTCTCTCTGGGGTTCGTGTAGGTCTCTCAGATCCTTCATGTCATTGGTGCATGCATGTCTTCTTCTATGCTACCAACACAAGAGCAGTCAGAGTGGAAACACAGACAGCAGACCTTATATAGATAAGGTCCATCCTTCCTTACATCACATGCGCAGCCAAGCATGAAACTTGAATCATACACATGTCTCATGGTGTCAAACCTACCCACCGACCTCCATTCCTGTGGTTTGATTCCTTCTGGGTGCAGCTATTTTTTTGATGATGAGTGGATATAATGTAGAGTAATTTCATATGGGGTTTAAAGGGGAATTCCACCCGAAGTCTCTGAATACCTAAAGAACTGAGACATAAATAAATTCTGATTTTTCTGCAGCGGTGCCGACAGGAGCCTGGGGTCACCACGTCTCCACAATGTTTCACTTTACTGCGCAAAACCGCCAGGGAGCAAACACGGGGTTTGAGGCTTTTTCAAAATGTCAGGTTCTAGTAAATCTGAGAGAAGGGGAATTCCACCATGTTTTTCAAATTTCCTGAATAATTCAGGGATGTCAGAGCGGTTTCATGTGAAATGGGTTATTGTAGAGAAACTGGCTTGTGACTCTTTACAGTGGTGCTGACGGGAACCAGGGGTCACGATGCCTGTAATTCTATAGAGCCAATTTATTTACCTTTCAAAACCACCAGTGAATCTACATGTGTCCTCTACATCAGGGTCTCTCAACCTGTAGAGCACCTGTGGGCCTTAATGTACACTCTAGTGGTCCGTAGACCTGCTGTTTTCAGCTAGAGGCAGTAGACTGTAGTGGGTCAGAAATGTCATATATATATGTATATTAATGTACATGTACACATAAATAGTCACAGTAGCCGGCTAGTTAACCATCGTCATAGCGACATACATTCTTAGGAGATGATTGTGGACTTCAGAAGGAGCAGACATGCCCACCTCCCCCTGCATGTCGGAGGGTCTGCAGTGGAAGGGGTCTCCAACTACAGATACGTTCACCTGAGCAACAACCTCACCTGGAGCAACAACACTTCCAGTCTGGTCAGGAAGGCACATCAACGGCTCTACCTCCTCAGGCGGTTGAGGCGAGCTGGGCTCGGGAGCTCGGTCCTCACCTCCTTCTACAGATGTGTGGTGGGGAGCGTCCTATGCTCCAGCATCAACGCGTGGCACGGAAGCTGCTCTGCTGCAGACAGGAAAGCTCTGCAGAGGGTGGTGAAGGCTGCACAGAGGTCTGTCGGAGTCAGCCTCCGCACCACCACGGACATCTACACCTCCAGATGCAGGAAGAGGGCCACCTGTATCATGAAGGACCCCACTCACCTAGCACACTCACTGTTTGTCCTGCTCCCCTCGGGCAGGAGCCTGCGGAGCAGTAAGTGTAAAACGAACAGACTGAGGAAAAGCTTTGTTCCAGAAGCTGTAAGACTTCTAAACACCACTCAGTGGAACCACTGCACCGACACTCTGAGGACACTTGGTCACTTTAAATACACTCTGCTGCTACCTTTTCAATTTCCTGCTACTCTTTCTCTCTGTATTTTTAAAATATTTTTATATATTTATATATATTGTATTTATTTAAGTACTGCTGTCTGGGTGTAACTGGGTCCTTGAGTACTACAATTTCGTTTCACCCCATGACAGATAGATAGATAGATAGACAGATAGACAGATAGACAAGATAGATAGATAGATAGATAGATAGATAGACAGATAGACAGATAGACAAGATAGATAGATAGACAAGATAGAGAGATAGACAGACAGACAGACAGACAGACAGACAGACAGACAGATAGACAGATAGATAGATAGATAGATAGATAGATAGATAGATAGATAGATAGATAGACAGACAGACAGACAGACAGACAGACAGACAGACAGACAGACAGACAGACAGACAGACAGACAGACAGACAGATAGATAGATAGATAGATAGATAGATAGATAGATAGATAGATAGATAGATAGATAGACAGACAGACAGATAGACAGATAGACAGATAGATAGATAGATAGATAGACAGACAGATAGACAGATAGATAGATAGATAGATAGATAGATAGATAGATAGATAGATAGATAGATAGATAGATAGATAGACAGACAGATAGATAGATAGATAGATAGATAGATAGATAGATAGATAGATAGACAGATAGACAGACAGACAGATAGACAGATAGACAGATAGACAGATAGATAGATAGATAGATAGATAGATAGAAAAAAGGAAATTTAGTAATTTAGTTATTACATTTCATGTAGTAAGTTTCTGTGAGCCTTTAAAGGAGGACGTCTGGTTCCATTCACTACCACTGTAAAAGGGCAGTGGTGGTACAGCAGCTCAGGACGCCTGTATAAAAGCTTACTCGGCAGAAAGCATTAGACAACCTGATGAAAGTCTGAAACAGGGTCACACACGTCATAACGCCACACCAAGCGTCCGGAAGAGGGCGCCATTGCATTGCCCCCTGCTATCAGCTCCCACTTTAGAAGCCCTCGGCTACTATTATACCACACTGCTGCTGATGATGAGGGGCTGTGATATCCGTGATCTATATTTTACAGGCACATCAAAGAACTTTAATTGTGTGGGAAGCTCTGAAATGCTGAAACCTGTGCTGGCAGGTGTGAATGACGCAGAAGACGGCCTTTTGTTTTCGGGATGACTATCTGCCGTTTGCGTCTGCTCCTCAAGTGGGCTCCTTCCTTCACTCTTCTGAAGAGCCTGTCAGAGACGCAGAACACCTCGTCGACCACAGCACCACCTGCTGGTGGGATCTGGTGTCTTGAACTATTTCTGCACAAAGCCTCAGGCCGGTGTTCCTGCTCCCTCCCCCTGCTCCTGGAGGCCCAGTGTCCTGCACTTTTAGTGCTTTCCTGCTTCCAGTCGACCTGGTCCAACTATTCTGCTGAATAACAGCCCGTTACTGAGTTATTAAACCGGCAGAGCATGCAAATTACACAGCATACACTCATCATCAAGAGAATAGCTGCACCCAGAAGGAAGTGTCAGGTTGCAGGGCTGTTGGGAAGGAAGGTAAAGGTTACCAGAAGCTATAGAGGATGATAAATTTAAGCTGATATGGGTAATATTTATTCAGCTACACATACAGAAGTCTGTCTCTCAGCAAGTTTGCTACGCAACATGCCGGACGTCTTGGCATGGAGTTGTAGAGGTTCTTGAAGGTGTGATAATCCAGCCTAAGCAGTTTGATAATTCTTACACAGTTCCTGCAGATTATGTGGTAAGGGTGGAGGTGGAATGACACCAGGCCGTCTGGATGTGCGATGCGTGACAACAAACCATCCGTTGTTTTTTTTTGCTGAGCCACAAACAAGGCTAATCTGTCATCAAGAGCCATTTGGCTAGCTAACTAATTGTTTACTAGTTAGCCAGCTAGTTAACTAGCAAGCTAATTAGCTGGCTAACTGTTGTAAGCGTTCCAGCGGCTGCCACTCCGAGTCGTCAGCAGGGGAGGTTTCCCATTTGTCTATTTCCTTTTCCCGAAGGCCAAAATATGCAGCTTGTCCTTTAATATAAAGCTACTGTATATTAGCGTCACGTCGTATTCCTCCTCCACGTCCCTGCGGTTGGAGCGCCAGGGACCTGTTGGATTATGGCAGCAGGTGAGGCTCCCTAATGCCCACAGTCGTGGCTGTTGGGTCAGTCAGGTACAGCGATGAGGTCCATCCTTGCTTACACTACATGGGCGGCCCAGCGTGAAACTTGAGTCACTCACATGTCTCATTATGTCCAGCAAGTTTCATTCCTGTTGGTTGATTCCTTCTGAATGCAGCTATTTGAGCAACTATGTTTTTGATGATTAGTCGATTGTAGAATATTTCAGGTTTACATTAATCTAGTATATACAATTTATATCCAAAAGGATCCAGTATCTTGTATTAGCTACGTAGAAAAGCATGGGCCAATGCCAACACTCTGGTACAGGTGTTTAAATTCCCACAGCACAGCATATCATGGAGTGACAGCGCTCCACCCAACCTTTGGTATGAAGCCAGAACTAATCATCCATCATCAGTACTAGGCCACGGCTAAGGCTCCTGCTGAACGCACTCAGTCATATGCACTCTGGACCTCAGGGCTGGTGGTCTTGAGGCCTCACCTGTGGTAAAATAACACAAACAGTTGGGCTGAAGTTGCTGCCCGGTTTACAGGGGATGTCTTTTGGCATTAGCAGACTTCTGTTTCTCTCTGCTAAGTAATATTAGACCCAAAACATCTGGAGAACATCTTAGGGACTTACAGGCATGCACCCAGAAAGAATCATCTGACAGGAATAAAACTTGGTAGGTAGATTTGACATCGTGAGACTTGTGTATGAGTCATGTTTCACTCTCGGCCTTGCACTTAACATAAGCAAGGATGGGCCTTATCACTGTCCGTGGCTGACTATATAAGGTCGTCCCGTTGAGCGTGCTCTCCACTCTGACTCATGCTGTTGTGTTAAAGCATCCTTTGCAGGCGAGGTATGCCTTGGAGAAGAGTTCAAAAGCAAATCGAGCAGTTGGGAAGAGTTGGAGAGGGGTCACACTGTAGAGCTCCAGGCAGCTGTATGGCCTTATTGACGTAGTGTGTCCCATATCAGTTGTGCACATGCTACTATAGCACTCTGTTGGCAGCAATGGACAGAAGAAGGCATGCACCAGTAACATGAAGATGCTGTTAGACCTACACAAACTACGGAGAGAGAGAACCGACTGACTGTCTGACGTGAGGTGGTGGGACCCAACAGCCACGACTGTGGACATTCATCTGTATTTACTGCTGGTTTTGCTATCCGGTGTGGACCCAAACTCCAGGGACGTCTGGTTCCTATCACCCCCTCACAGAGCCTTTTGATTAAGCTGGGATGCTGAAAATCCCCCTGTTAACGCAGCTGAATTCTTCATAGGGAAGAAGAAGAAGAAAAAGCAGAAGAAGGAGAAGATCATGGAACTCGAGCACGCGGTCAGCGAGTTTCGGCGCGTGCGCGCGCGCGCGCGCTCGCTCGCTCTCTCGCCCTCGCCCGCGTTCTAACCGTCAACCGTCTAGGTCTTGTTGCCACAGCAACCGCTGAGGAGAAATCTGTGCAGCTTGTGATGCCGCATTGAGGGGGATGTAGCGCTTCTGCTCGGGCAGATGGGACCTCAAACGTTGACCGTGACTCACACCACAGCAAGGCGACACGAAACGGACGAAATTGGGAGAATGTTGGTCTGACCAGCACCCCCTATACACCCCCCTCTTCCCCAAACCGGCTTCCAGTCTTCGTCTTCGGGGACACCGCGGCACCGGACAGGCGTTTGTTTATCGTCCCGTGGAGCAGAAACCGAAGGGTGAGTACGTTGGTCCTCGGTTGACTGGTTATTCGGCGTCGGGAGTTGTTGAAAATGTGGTTTTCTGGAGCTCGTACAGGTTAGCCGGCTTCTTGGTTGAATTTTGCCGTTCCACCTTAAAAGGTGCAGCAGTTACATTCTGGCGCCTCAGGCGCCGCTACATCAGTTAAGGTGGAACGAGAAAAATAAATCAAGAAGCTGGTGAATAGGAAGCTAACTTCAGCCTCCTTACAGGTTAACAGTGTGGGACTTTTTTTTTGCTGAGCCACAAACGAGGCTAATCTGTCACCAAGAGCCATTTGGCTAGCTAACTAATTGTTTACTAGTTAGCCAGGTAGTTAACTAGCAAGCTAATTATCTGGCTAACTGTTGTGAGCGTTCCAGCGGCTGCCACTGCAAGTCGTCATGGGACGACGACCAGGAGTTAGGGAAAGCAACAGGGAGGTTTCCCATTTGTTTATTTCCTTTTCCCGAAGGCCAAAATATGCAGCCTGTCCTTTAATATAAAGCTATATTAGCGTTACGTCGTATTCCTCCTCCACGTCCCTGCGGTTGGAGCCCCAGGGACCTGTTGGATTATGGCAGCAGGTGAGGCTCTTAACTGTGATCCTGATTATCACTACTATTGTTAATTAATTTTACTCTTAATGCCATTCTGCATATTATGCCCCCCAACCCTTTATTTGGGAGCAAAACTTCTGCTGCATGGTCATATTCCCTTCTCCTCCTCCTCCACAAGCCAGGCCT
Source organism: Prochilodus magdalenae (assembly GCA_024036415.1). Lineage (NCBI taxonomy): Eukaryota > Metazoa > Chordata > Actinopteri > Characiformes > Prochilodontidae > Prochilodus > Prochilodus magdalenae. Next base: position 24,410 of record JAMWET010003175.1, read on the forward strand.
CAGAATAAAGCATCCATATATGTGTAATTACAGCGGCAGGACCAGTGTTTCTCCCTCTCATCAAAAGTGGCCTCTCTTACAGTCTTTGAATCGTTTGTTGATGATCAGGATGGCTCTGAAGTGGCACTGAAGCTGACTGTGAAAGTGCATCATCATGGAAAGGCCAGTGGTGCCAGTGCAGTAATGAACCATGGGAATGAACAGTCAATGAGAGGCTTCACAGGGTGTTATATAAACTCCTAAGTGGATGGGTGGTGGTGGATGAAGGGTGGGGGGCTTAATTAATTCAAAGAAAAGAAGGTGCCTAGACACTATCCTTCCTATAGACACCATCCCCACCATAAGCACCTGCAGGCCTTAATAGGGTTTGAGAGGCTAAGGCGATAACAGCAATGTGGGAAGACACGGACTGCTTGTGCTAAACGCTTAGATGGTGAAGATGAAATGTGCAAGGGCGGACGTAAAGGTGAAGGGCTTGCCTCATAGACATTGGGGAAACGTTAGTGTTGCAGTTAAAGGGTAATTCCAGAGATTTTTCAGAGTTTCTGCTTTGATATGTGAGGTGATTCATTGTAGAATGAGTGGCTTGTAGAGGGGCTTACGTTTTTTCTGGTGGTGATAGGAACCAGGTGTCGGGAAATCTACAAATACAGCCATTTTCTTTGCTATATAGTGTTATAGTTGTAAATTACTGGTAAATCTGGCTCTGTGGTGGACTTGTAGCGTGTCCAGGGTGTGAGCGTGGGCACCTACCATGACCCAGAATGATAAAGTGGTTTAGAAGATAAGTAGGTAAACAAGTAAGTGGTAAATCTGACAACAGTACAGTTGCTTCGGGTACAGTTTTGGCTCTACATGTACCTCTCCAGCTGTTTCAGGCCAAAGCCTTACCTCAGCACTATCATTAAACAACGTCTCAGGCATAAGGCAGTGTTTTCTTGCACATTTCCTGTAGTAGCTTTCTATGAAGGACCTTTGAGAGGTGGACGTCTGGTTCCTGTCACCATTGTTGTGAACAGTTCTTTACCAAAAACTATGCCTTTCACACCAAACCGCTCAGAACGATTTCGTTTGATGCTTAATTATGCTGAAGTTCTGAAAACTCGATGGAGTTCACCTTTAAGATTTGTTCTTTCCCTATACATTAGTAGACATATGCCAGAATTAGAAGCAAGTCTGTAAGAACATCTTGCATGTGTAGAATTTATTGACACCCACTGGACCACGGGCTGCAGGTTTACACAGTTCATCCCCCCTGACACCCCAACCCCCCAAAAAGGGGAGTGTTTTTAAATCTAGGCCACAAATGACCTGTGTTAGTTTGACAGCTCCGTGCCGTCAGTGGGGTGGAAGAAAGCGGATTTCTCAAGCACTTCCACTCCCATGTGAGATAGCCACCAAGCTGTCCCATCAAATCACACACAGAGAGATAAGATGCAGTCTTCTCAGTGCACAAGCATTCTTTTGAGAGATGTGGGGATATATTTAGAAAGTGGCAAGAGTCCAAAAGTTGCTCACAGAAGGAAAACAGAGAGTAGGCCTGAAGACCTGTTAACACATATGGATAATAGAAGTGTCTGATTGAAAACGGTGTTACTAGCACTTACTAGCGCTTCATTTGTTGTTATTCTGAAATGTTCAAATATGCTGTGAAGAAAAAATAAGAGTGATTACGTCCATGTGAAGGATGCTTGTTTAGATTTCTTGATTGTTCCATTATAGTAAATCCTAAATATGTCCCTGCACGTAGGTTTACATTATAAATACTGTATATTATTTTCCAGATATACATACTGAATATATACATACAGAATTACTACAGTGGTCATTCTAATGAAAAGCCCCAAATCACTTTACAACACACACACATGCTTCTTCAGTAGAATGACCACTGTAGTAATTTTGTATGTATATGTTCAGTATGTATATACCACTTTATATACACCACACCATTTTATAAAATAAATTTATTATATAGTTCAAATCTAATAAGACAACCGCATACAGATTCTGATAAGAAAATTTGAGAAAAAAACATTAAACATTAAAAAACATTGCTGCAGTAGTGAGAATATGGTCTCTTACATTTGAAAATGTTTATAAAACATTATTAAAAAATAATGAAATTATTCAAGTTTGCTTTTAATTACCTTAGCTGGTTTCACCATTTGTATATTGTCCCTGTCCAATGAAAAACACACATTTTCACTTTTATTATTTTTTAATTTTTCATTTGAGCACGTCATCTACTGTTAACACTGAGTGAGAATCTCAAAATTAATGGAACAACAGAGATGGCCCAAAACTGTTTGGTTCCACTGACTTGCATTAAGGTTAAATTAGGTTATTGGCCTCCCCTGTAAAGTTGCCATTTTCAATATACTGGTTTTTCTTTGGACAGCGACGATATACAAAAAACAGACATCATTATGGTTTAGTCATTTTATTAATTTAGTCAATAAAACCTGATTTGATCTGATCTGATCCTATTTTCAGTGGAGGTGGTCAGTTACTAATATTCTGAAACAGTGTGAAGATCTCTAATGTAATCTGTTTGCATAATCTTAATTCAGTCAACTTTATTTGTGACCATGCAGGACGTTTGCAGGTCAGAGGTACAGCATAACTCTCCCGAGGTCTCTGAATTGAGAGCAATAGCGGGAATTGAATTGGTCATTATAGTTGAACATTACTGGACTAAGGTGATCAATTTTGCATAGACTCATTTTCCAATCAATCAAATGTCCTGATAGATGGATCACCCACTTTATTGCAATTGCTTTATTCCCAAAGGCCTAATTCTGGTAGTTAAAATGAGTTACTACTGTGTGTAATTTTACTTTTTAAGTAATATTAAATAGATAGCCTAACTGGATTTCAGAACCTGCTTTTTGATAAACGTACCATGAGAATACAACAACCTGAAGATCCCTAAAGAGGGGAACTGGACAAGACCTCCACAGGGCATACATGTACATATGGTATTTTTCTGCAGATTTTAGTGCACAGTGTTAAATTTAGCAGAGTGTTCTCTGTGGAGGGTGTTTAGATTTTACATGGATATTAAAAAATAAGTAGCTCTGAGAATCACAACACGGTTCTAGATATGACTTACTATAACAATAATATAGATGACTGTTAATTCTTGTCACAGAAGTTGTGTTATGACTTACAAGGGTAAAACATTTGTTTAGCTCTTACAATACTGATACACTGCTGTTGTTTTGCTCGAGTATTGGTCATCAATATTGTACTTTTTGTTCTCTGAATTTCATCACTACTCCGTAATGTTGCTACCAACCCCGTCCCCAAAAAACAGCAGATCCCAAATAGGAACTTTACGAGGGCGGGCCAAACGGTCTTTACTCTCAAAAAAAGAAAAGTTAAAAAATTGTATACAGTCATTTTGCCACTTTTCTATTTATCATGACATCTTCACACTTTGTAAAGGACAGCTGCTGAGTGCACATGACATAGAAAAATAAAATAAGACTGAACAAAGATGAGTATTAGAGAGAGTATGAAAGAGTATGTTTCTTTTGGTCACTGATGATAAACTCAATACCAGCTGTGAAGATCACAATTCAACATCTGTTAGTAAATTAAATGAATGAATCAATGTGAATTAATGAGTAAATGAAAATAATTATTAGAATCACTTAATAAATATAAAAACCTTAAAATAAATAAATAATAATAAATCAAATGCACAAAATTATTATTTTGTGTTTGAACACAGTTATGCTTAATTAATCATTCACTGACCTCCAGGAACACAGGAAAAATCTGGTTGAAGTTTTTTTCCCCCACATGATGCTTTAATAGGTTAATGAGAAAGACAGATACACACCATTCTGCCATGCAGACTCTTTCCAGTAGTGTCTCACCGTGGTCCTCAAGGGCTGGATTCTACCATGGCTTTGTCATGTCCCTGCTCAGAAACAGATGATTCACTGATAAATTTTCAGGTTTAGTAAAGTAGGGGCATCACTGAACTGCTGGACCAGTAAGATTCAGTCAGGGAGGCTGAATTGGACAGAGCAAAAGGCGTACTTTCTTTCAGCTATTTTGTCACGTTAAAAGGTCTTTCTTTGATCGTATGTAGTCTTGTGGTAGAGGCCAGATATTAGGTCTCTACAGCAGCTGCCATCTGTAGCCCTAAAGATGCAAATTTGTGCTGACAAGTAGGAGGACAAGCATCGGGTGACTAAAGCCCACAAACAGCAGTTTTTGCGAGTGTGGACCGTCCCCTCAACATATGGTGGTTGTATGACGGAGGACTGATAGATGGAGAGGGTGGGGCTGGTAGGCTAGATTCCCCCCAAATCAACTGGGGTGTATTGATATAGGAATGAGGAACAGGGAGGTCATGTGGTGGTGCTGAGGACTGCAAAAACTTGGGAATGGGAAACAAAACGTAGGTAGGATGAGGGGTTTCAGGAATGGTCCTCCTTACAAATTTCAGTTTCACATTTAAAATGTAAAATTGTATAAACACTGTAAGCCTGCAGTTAAACTTATTTTATTTAATGTCTGATATTTTAAACCATAAAAAATATTGATAGGAAAAAATAAGGGCTATTAATTTAAGGTTAGTCAACATTTAACAATTAAAAGTAAACAATTATTGGAAAGATTTGCTCTTCTTTCTTTTTGTTGTTATTGGTTATAACTAAGTGAAGCCATTTTTTAAATTTGAGTTTTGAAAGGAGAGCTGGGTCGGGTCCAGCCCCCTGTGCAACCCAGAAGGTTAAGTGATTTAGAATATATAAATGAATAAATATACTGTAATTGACAGCTCTAACTGATATCACCTCTTATGCAATTACGCAGTTCACCCCCAAAGGTTTCTGGCATAATTTCTGAATGTGGCAGGTCATTTAAAAAGTACATTGTTGTGTGCAAGTCTTTAAAGATCTGTCTCCATATTTACAGAATGTTTGCTCCCCTCATGCTTCATATTCCTCACCCGGGTGGGTAAATCTGACAGTTCTTGGCACAATGAAATAATAATAATAATATTAATACTTAATTCGTATAATAGTGCTTTTCAAGAGCCAAAGGTTGCTTACAATTGTTAGTTCACATAAAAAAATATATGAAAATATATATAAAAGAATATGTAAAGAGAACCCAGTCAAAAGGTGGTGCGGGACGTGTTTTTGAGGATGTGAGGGAATTATCTACAGTTGTTCATCACATCTTCATCTGGATTATGATGGTTTTGCCCTCAGGAGCTAAATACTGAGCCAGACCTTCTTTTTGAGATGTTAATTTTGTATAGACATATGACATGGCCCCACATCTTCCACCAATGTTCCTCAGGCAAATTTGTTTTGTTGGCAAATATGTGTCAGTCTATAGTGACTTTGAAAAACCGGATGTCTCCAAGGTTTCTTTAACTGTGAACTTCAGATTTGCCACCCGCACTATCCTTTTCAGTGTGTGACAAAAGGCACCTGCTTCTTTTCCCTGGCAGAGTATCTGATATATCACTGGTCGATTTTATGAATGGTTGCTCAGAAACTGGATACTTTAAAACTCTGTGAAGCCCAGCAAAAGTTTGCCTCATTTCCATTTCGAGTCCTATGACCTTCATCACACAGATTCATTTTTATTTGTGTGTATTTGAAATTTTTATACCCTATTAAAACAATTTATTTGTCCACTTCAGGCAAAAAATGGATTCAGACAAATATCAGCATGTTGTTGTTGTTGTTTGTGTTTAAATCTTGGGTGGCCATCATTTACCTATCTACTGTATATTGTCCCCTCATTAATTGCTGATAGTATATTACAAAGAAAAAAGGTGCAATATTTTCCTGTGTGCTCTGTGTGCCTTATTCATTTAGTTTCAGATTTGTTCAAGAGTCCACTGTATGTGATTTAAGTTAATGATGATTATTTTTTTGTTTGCTTGATGTTTTGCTAAGTAAGGCTTGTAAAACAATTATGCCTTGATGAAAAAGTTTTTTTTTTTTTTAATAGGTGCCCCCAAAAGTATTAATTATTAAGCATGATTTGGGTGCATGATTAAGACATTTTCATGCATGCCCAGTGTTTCCTAAACTAATCTGATCAGCGTCTATCTTTGTCGTTCTGGGTGACAAAACAGGTGAACAGCTGATGAATTCATACTCATTGCACCCTGCAAAGCCCAAAAACTAATTGATTGGTAATGACTGAAAATTGATAATAATGCTCCACAACTGTCTGTAGACAATAATCCATGTCAGTTAGTAGACAATAATCTATGTCAAAATGTTGTTCTGCCAGTAAGTAATCAATAATTCATCTCAGACTCATTGTTCATTCAGTCAATAATCCAATAATTCATTGTTGTTATAAAGTTTCTTTAACCACAACTGTTAAATAAAATATCTAGAAATGTAACAGAAGAAAATAATTTTACATGGGGTTCAGTTATGTAACAGTAGGCTTATATGGGATTTACAGTACTGGATATGGAGAGTACTCTGTGTTCATAGTATACTTAATTGAACATATAGACTCCGTTATAATGTGTTATTTTTCATGTATTGCAGTGTTTTGTATTTGATTTTTAGTATTTGAGTATTTTAGTATTCGATCTGTCACATCCCATAGACATCAATAACAAAACCGAGAAACAAAGAAGAGATTTAAAACATGTTTCTGAATTTGTACTTTGGAGTAACTTGTATAAGTTTGTAACATTATGCCGAAGAAATGTTGTGTGTTACTAACAAATTAAAAATGATCTCAGATTTGTTCCCCATGTCTTTGTTGGGGCTCTCACAACATAGCTACATCAGGTATCAGAGTACAGTGCTAATGCTAACTAGCTTACTATTCATAGAGCAGGATTGGGAAGTGGATGTACTTCATGTAATATTACAAAGTAACTCATGTAAAATATTTTTTTATTTTCAAATGTAGATTATAAAAAAATAGATGTTCGGGTAGGATGCTCTGACCATTTAGTGGGGTTACTGCACCAGTTTGAGCATGGGAGACTGAAGGGGCTCAGGATGGAGTAGATTTATCTTTTTGCGGTATGTTTTTATGATGGGCAGAGTGAAATGCATATTCACACATATCTCATTTATAACTGACCCTATGACAGTAACTTAGTTTTGATGGTTCTCAGTTCTATACTTGTTCTGTTCTGCTTTTCTACTGTACAGTCTGTGGTGAGTGTTGTTTGTTTTCCCCCAAAAGGCCAAAATTCCAAGCCAAAGTTCCTGGATGTGCCGATCTGATGCACCTCCTGAACTGCTCTGATGCTAATGAATACAGATGTGATGTTTGGCTTCCTGACAATAACATATCTGGTTTCTGTGTGTATTTTCCAACTAGCAGGAGACAAAAATAAACATTTCAAACCCAAACTGTTTTAGTTTTTCAAAAGCCCCTCTCACTTTCAAGATGGAAGCAAACTAATGCTGCACCACTCAGGCAGATGGGTTTATGTACGACAGCTGTAGCAATGATTAAATGTTTCAGTTTGACCAGAGAGCCCTTTTAGGTTTTAAGGAATTGCATGTAATAGCTTTTGTGTTGTGAGGTTAATATTTATGTCTATTTGCATAAAACAAAACAGATAATGAAATAGAAGCATGCTTGTAGTCATTCTGACAAGCCAACAAAAGCATTCAGGCTGTTTCATATTCCGTACACAGCTCTGCAGCAGAACTACTTTCTCTTCAAAGAAAACAGCTGTTTGCCTCCCGAGTACAACAGAACGAAAGGAGAGAAGACAAGTGCACTACCAGCGGGAATGAAAGTTGTGGATATATGAACAGCTTGTCAGAATTTTCTGTATATATTCCGGAACTATACACATGTCAGAAATCATGAACTCTGCCTTTAAAGGGATGGGATTTGGGAAGAAAACCCAAAGGGAGGTATAAATGTTGGCACGGAAAAATAGGTTTGTATCATGCTTGTTGACCACAGGACAGGGACACAGATGGTGTTTCCTGGTTAATCTGTATGTTTCTGGCATCGCAACGTGTACACCCTCCCCTCGCGTGTTAAAAATACTCACACGATCATTTGTTTTTAAACAAGGTTAGGACGTGAAACACACTTATTGCCAAAAAAATTGTCGCACTCAGAAAGAGTGTCTGATTGCAGTGCTATTGGGAAGGAAAATAAAGGTTACCAGGAACAATAAATGATGATAAACTTAGACGGATATGAGTAATATGTATTGAGCTACACATGCACAAGTAGCATCTCTCAATATGGCATCAGGCCACCATGTTTGCTAGGACATCTCTGCAGAAGTTCCTACTGGTGTCCTGTGATAATCCACCCCATGCAGCTTGAATTTTCTCACACAGTTACCGCAGATTGCGGGGTAGGGGTGGAGGTGGAGTGACACCAGGCCTATTGGACGTGTGATGCGTAACAACAAACCTTTCATCTTGGCACTGACATAAGACAAGAAAAGCGGGACTCGTCACTGAGGATGACCCGCTGCCATTCGGAGTCACTCCATGACAGTCTGACACGACCAGTCTTTGGTGACGGTGACGTGGTGTTAAGGGCAGTCGTCTTAACGGTGCTGGCACTGACAGGATGGCTTATGGGCATCACTGCTTGCTGAATGTCTGCAGTATAGGCTGTTGGGTGAGTCAGATACAACAGGACTATGTGCACAATGGCAGCGGGTCATCTTTAGTGTCAGGTCCTGCTTTGTCTTGGTGAAGATGACAAGATGTTTGTTGTCACGTGTTACATGTCCAGAAGGCCTGGTGTCACTCCAATCCACTCTTATCGCACAGTCTGCAGGAACAGTTTGAGAATATTCAAGATGCAGGGCATGGATTATCACAGGACACCATTGGGATATTGTTGCTGCCGAAAAAAGAAACATGTATCTCCATTTTTTCCAATTTTTACTGTCAAAATGTCATGATAAACAGAACAGACATGGCCCAGTATTGCAGTATTACATTAAAATTAACTTAAGTTTTTGTAAAGTTGTCCTGTAAAGTTGCCATTTTGTAGAACCTTGTTTTTCTTTGAAGAGCAACACATTCTTTTGGTCCTGACATCATATGTAACCTGCGTTCCTCTCTGGTCAGAATTGTTTTTTTGTTCCTGAAAATGTCCAATAGCAAACACACACCCACACACATAAGAGCTGTTTGCAATGCATCTTGCTACAGATGCATCTCCCCAAAGCAGTAGTTGGCCTAGTGATTTTCCTTAGAGTTGTGAAGTTATCTCTTAAGACTTGCATTAAAATGACGACAATCTGTGCATGCTGAAGGGATGCTGGTGTCAGTTTGAGATAGCCTGAGCTCTCTGGAATGTCTTATTATAGACCTTTGGGCTGAGCGTCTGCCGGCTGGCTTATGTTGCATGACAGGAAGGAGGTCACTGTGGGGTGCTGAAGTCCTCAGGTTTCCACTCTGATAAAGCAGCACAATAAAGACAAAACAAGCGGAAATTTAAACACACAGACAGGTGTTCGCATCACCCGAATCCCATCTAAAAGAAGCCTTTTCTTACTGTGAATAAGATGCAGCGTTACGGATAAGCTCTCTGTAGCACACAGGTTAACAAGCACCAGTAAAGATGCAGCTACATTGATTACTCAGCTAAATGTAGATGTGCCCTTAGGCGTGTATTGGCTTGCTGCATTTTTAATAGGTAATGAATTCTGAAGCTGGGGGTGGGAATCTTTTTTCACATGCTGTACCCCACCATGTCTTGGACATGGGGGCTGACCCGCTGTCTTCTGCTCAGTAAATCGCCCGCTGCTATTTATGTAAGCTTTTTGCATCAGGATCCCTCAGAGACAAGCTGCCATACAACGTCAAAGTCATAATTTCTCTGTGTCTCCTCTCCTCCAGGGGGTCGACATGCATGTGTCTCTGAGTATGTGTGAGTGTGACAGACTGGGGTACTCTTAATCAGAATCATCAAGGGTAGATGGGGGACTGCTGCGTTATATAAAGCCCACTCTGTTTCCTCCAGCACGGGCGTGCTATTTATAGGCCAGGTTCAAATTCTAACAACCTGCACTCTGAGAGAGAAACAGAGGGCGGGGAAAAGGAAAAACAAGGCGAGAACGAAGAAAACCGAGGCGTTACATAATGTTAAATGAGATGTTTGTGTTTGCTGGTACAGCTCCAGCCAGTAGACTACCTGTAGGGCCATGCGTGAATCATTTATTCAGGCGAACTGAAAAGGCAATTACGCATCCAGGCACCTGCATCAGCTTCTTAACTCAGCCTGAAGTGCTGCATCCCACCGTACCCTCAATCTACGTGAGCTTTCTGCATGGTTGCGGCCCACTTGTCAAATGTAAATGATGAGCCGTATGCTAAGACCATAATTCTCCCTTCTTCATTTCCTAGATGGCACAGTGTCACACTCAGATACACATACAGCTATGACGTGACCAACCGAATCATGTATGTGAAGGGCATGTGGCTGTAAATAAAGTGAGGTTAAGGACAATATATGTTTTTTGACCACAAAGGGCATGTTATCATCTCATGGACGAAGTGCGCAGCCGCCAGTGTTACTCATTCTATGGCCGTAATGTGGGATGACATTGAAAGACCATTCCTAAGAGGCTGCTTTTTTTCTCTTCCCTAGATCCACTTAAGGGACTAGTAGCTGTAGGAAACACTGGGGGGTAGGAGAACACTAACATTTAATGTAAGATACAGAAACACTACATTATACTATGTAATAAATCACTTTATTAAAGGAAATAAAATATGATGAGTGAGCTCAATACTACAAGTAACTTTGTCTAGTCAAGAAATAAATGATCGGGTGATTGCTGGAGTTTTACCATCACTGGCTGAGGCTCACAAAGAAGGTCCGACTTTATGTATAGGTCTCGAATGTAAAATCAACATTATACTGATCTACTGACGAAGAGATGGTGACAATCATTACATGTATGATAAATCATTTACAGCTTTGAAAGACACGCCCTTCACTGGAAGTAACTCTGGTAATACTAAAATACAAATGTCAGATTCATCCTCTCAGGGAAGGGGTCAGAAGCACAACCCACTTTACAAAAGTTCTTCTACACATTGCATGCAATTACACATGCCCAAATACCCGGTACATACATAGCGTAACTGGAACAGTATACATGTTTATTGATAGATTATTTCTATTGGTCTAAGAATCTTGAAATGTTTACATAATATAAAGGATAGCCTGTGTCAAATGGCTTTAAAGACCAGCGTCATGGAAGAGTGATTTTTCTCTGTATTTTTGAAGGTTTGTTGTACTATGTAAACACAGGTTTCCAAAAACTTTTAAAACATGCCATTCAGTCTCAAATATATACAATATATATAACTGTTGAATTCACTTTTTGATGCCATGAAAACTACTGAATTAGTCTGTTTTTTTCTTTTCTAAACAGCCTATAGCAGTTCAGCTCTGTTCAGTCTGAAGCTATAAGGAGCATTTCCACTCGTACTGCTTTTAGTCAGGGCTGCCAGTCAGCACAGCTCTTGATATATTCATGTGTCATAGCAGAGCAACAAAAAAATTCCAAGGGATTAAAAAAGATATGAAAAGGGTCCCTCAAATATGAATTATGAATCTTTTTTTGTACATGAGTGGTTAAGAGTGTGACAGTAAACATAGTAAAGTATTCTTTAAAAGGCCTTTCAGTGCTTAACTAAAGAAGCAAAACCGTTAATGACATCACACATGCCTGACCAACTACATGTATGTGAAATTTCTACCAAACCATGCACTTATATCAATAGCTAACCATCCAAATACTTTCTGAGGCCATGGTGTTCTGCATATTACATCATTAATGCCTGAAAACTGACAGCTCATTTTTAATTGTGTTCCTATTTCAGAAAGAAGAAACATGCTGCCCTCTGAACGCTCACAGTGTAACACTTGATGGACACTTAAGAGCACTTCCTTAACCTGGTTGGAGAAATGGGCCCATTAATGGACTTTACCCAGTATTTTAAAGACTATTTTTCTTTTTGTAGATTCATATATCAGCCACGGATAACTGTGGAGCAACAACATCGTCTCAGGATTATGAAGTAGAATGAATGGCTCTACAACATTTCATTACCTCCTGTGTACCAATGAGTGTTTCTTTTCTTGATTATCTGCCTCATTTTATGCAATTCTAAAAGAAAACAGCCTATATGTATTAATATAATTATTATGCATGGAAAGTAAGATTTTGCATGCACTACTGTGAATATGGTCATTATGTTTTTCAGGGTCGTACTGGTTATCAGCCCCTCAGTGTTTATGTACTAGGCTGATTTAAAAGATCCATTAGATGTTCCACCATTTGCTGACATCTGTAGCTTGTGTTACATCAGAGAAACTGAGTTATACGAACTATGACACCGTGCTTTTTAAACAATTGACCAGTTAAAAACTATTAGGCAAAGTAGGAATCAGGAAACGCTGGGCAGGAAGACCACTAATCAGCCTCAACGTTTAATTAAGTTAGGCGTTCTATTTCCTTTGAGGACCATTTATATCAGAGCAGCCAAATAAGCCCATGAAAAATGACACCACAGTATTCAAACAGAATTTAAAGGGGAAAAGAAAAAAAAAAAAACGACCACAAAGCAGAAATCCAGGGACAGCCAGGTGCTGCTGCCTAGCACACATAGACTCCCTGCTTCTTAGCATCATCACCTGCATTCTGGCCCCCACGGCCTCTCTTATCCCGTTCTCGGGATGAGCCACAAATCAGACTCGGAGGCTGAGGCCTCACAGGCACATGTGGTCTACACAGTGGAGGAGCTGGAGTGCAAAATCTGCTACAACCGCTATGACACGCGCACACGCAAGCCCAAGGTACTCAGCTGCCTGCACCGCGTCTGTGCCAAATGTCTAAAGAAGATGGTAGAGCTAGACGCTTCGCCCAGCATCGTCAGTTGTCCCTTCTGCCGTCACGAGACGCACGTGCCCGACGAGGAGATCTGGCTACTGCAGGACGACAGCAACATCCTTGCCATCCTCACCTACCAGGACCGGGCCAGGAAGAGCGGTTCGACACCCGCAGGTGAGGTTCTGCTCACCCCCAACAGCCTGAGTGGGGGTGGTGGAGAGGGCGGAGAACAGGCCCATAGCTCCTCCGACTGCTTAGTCATCACCATCATGGAGGTCCCAGGAGAGTCACAGTCTTCTGACTCCATGAGCATGCTGAACATGGTCCGCATGTACCGACCGGCAAGCTTGGACTCACTGCCCTGCCACCTGCCCGTGCAGAAGTGTCGCGCATGGACGGCACGCACAGTGCCCCGCTATCTGATGGGCTTCCTCTGCCTGGTGTACTTCAGCTCGCTGCCGCTGGGTATCTACCTGCTGATGATCCAGCAGCTCACCCTGGGCGTCATCCTGGTCAGCCTGGTACCCTCCACCCTGGTCCTCTGCGTCTTCTACGGCTTCTGTCAATGCCTGTGTCACGAGATCATGGAGGCTATTGCCACATAGCCGACACAGATTCATGCGTTTTAGCTGATCTCTAGACATTATGCACTTCACTTAGCAAGACCTGTAAAGAATAAAGCCAAAATCACAGATGTATCTGTCAAACCCCCATCTGACTGCTCACCTACTGTTGCACCAGAGTATACCAGCATTTAACAGTGAACTCAACAACCCTCCTCGGTTCGTATGCAGGGCAGGACATACTCGACTCGAGCATTTAGAACTGGACAACCACTGCAGGTTGTATTGAGCTTTGGTCGCCTCAGCTTGCTGGCATTTTGTATCCGTTGGCTCAGTCAGTGGGTCTTCAACACGACTGTGATCCTTTTACGTACCACTAATAAGAGAATGAGATTCTGTCACACCTAACATGGAAACTATGGGCTTCGTTCTATAACATGATACGTCCTATCTACTTTTGGTTAAGTTGTTTTATGAAAATCCATTTGTTGTATAACTTTAAAACATAGTCTCCATGTGTTTGTCAAAGTTCCTAGTTGCCTTTGTAAGGCATGTCAATTCCCAAGCTGTATTTTAATGTTGTATTATGGAAAAAAACAAACAAACAAAAAAAAAAAAACAATGTGTTTGTCATTGCTATGAGAATGAACAAATACCTTCTAACCGCCGAAACTGTTATTAGATATTCAATAAAGACACGAAAGGCAGCCAACTAAATATCGCTTGATGGGGAAGTACAATGGCCTACCAGCCTGGAAGAAACTGAAATCATATCATTCCGGCAAAATTAAGATCGTCCGGCTTTTCAGCCGAGAGAACCTCTGGGTTCCATCAAAGAAACCTTTCTAAATGGAGAGAGTTCTGATATATATTAAAAGTCTTATGATGAGAAAGTGATTCATGGTGTGAGAGCTTATTATGACTCAGATGTTTTGCTGAATTGAATGAACTAACCTTAGTGGGGTTGCTTGGGATACTAGACCAGTGGGAGCGTTCCTGTGCCAAGGCTCCACTCCTCATCGACACACTGCTTCCAAACGAGCCTGAGTAACCACAGGGGGCATCAACAAAGATTCCTGGCCTGCTTCTCGGCGGTCCCACATCTCTCTCCCAGCTGACAATTAGCTGCACCTAAAGCCCAACGCGTACACACAGAGACATGGAAAAAAAAAGGTGGTGTACATGGATCTGGTGCAGCCTTGCTCAATATAAAGCACTCCTCTTTCCATGAGTCACATTAAGTATGTGTTTGTTTTGAGCTGAGGTTTCCCCTTTGACGTGACGTACGTCCTCTGGTTGATTCTGGGGGCATCAGCTGCAGGCTTTGGGCCTAATTGAAACGTGTCCCTGAAGACCAGCTTCTAGGAAGCCGTCGGAAAGGAAGTGAGGAGGTGAGGGTGGTGATAATAGAGTGGTTGGCCGCAAGAGTCACAGATGCAGTCAAACTGGGATATGAGACTACTGTCAACACAACAGAATGGGAGGAAGGCATGACATCCTGAAGGACTCTTAGATTCAGGTAATCACTGGTTGCTTTCTTTAATGGTATCAAGAAACTTCTAGAGCAGTGATTGACTCCAGGATTGATTTCACATGTAGTACTGTCCATGTGAATTTTATTGGGAAGAGCTAACGACTTGTGAGCATAGCACTGTGCTAGGATTAGCTCTGCAGGAAGACTCAACACCCAAAGTTATTTATAGTTGATGTCCATGCTGTCACTGTGTACAGGAAACCAGTCCCAAATGTGCTAAATCTTTAATCAGCTGTGGGCCGCGAGCACGCCGGTGGGCATGAATCGCTGGCGGCGGTCGGTGGGGGAGATACAGGCCAGGCGGAGACAGGTGAGCGAGTGCGAGCAGGCACAGGGCGCCCTCAGCAAGGTGACCGCCTGCTACCAGCAAATGGCCACCTGCTTAGGGAGCAACACGGATGGGAGCAGCCTGAGAGAGGAGCTGGAGGAAACCAGAGCTTTGGCTCATAAGATATGCACAGGTACGGGAATAGTGGATGAAAGCAAGTCATTGATAGTGGTGGGGAAGTAGACCTTTCAACATTTGTGGGCAATTTAAAGTTGATATTTTCAGTGGTGCAAATATATGGAACCTTTTTATATCAATATTTCTGCAGCAAAATTCATTAATAACAAATATGCCCATAATAAATAACTACCACTGTAGTATATAAATAGAATATAATATAAATATAAATATATATATAGTCTTGAAATAATTAAGGCAGTTGCAATTTTGCTGAGGTATTATCAATACAGTAAGTTATGATAAAACTCAATCTGGCTCACATAGGGACTTCAGAATGTAGTTCTTTCCTATCGTCTCCTTTCTACAGGGCACATGTCCTCCATCTCAGTATGTACAGTTGCACGAGCTGGAGTTGTGTACTGATTACTAATAAAAGGTGGTCATATGGTTATATAAGCCATAAACCCTATCTAGTTAATAACACACAAGCTGTTGTACTTTACAAGCCTTTTACTGAGCACGCTGAGTAAACATGAACGGTGAGTGAACCGCTGTGTTAATGAATTCTCCAGCTGGCAAAAGGTGTTTCAATTAAGGAGAGGGGATTGGAAGTGTGGGGTTTACAGGCAGAACACAAAAATCTGTTCCTTTAAAGAAAGGTTCGTGGGAACCATGCCTTGATGCTAACATGTTTCAGAAGACCTCAGAAGACATGGCACAGTGCTGTGAAAAAGTATTTGCCCCTTACAGATTTGTTTAACAACCTGTTATTAGGTTTAGGGGGCAGTTACTTTTTCACACAGGGCCAGGTTGGTCAGTATAGCTTTTTCCCCCCCCTTAATAAATGAAATCATCTGCATCAAACTGCATTCTGTGTTCGGTGATCTTTGTTTGATATTCAAATTTGGTTGATAATCTGAAACCTTTTAGATGCAAGCTGTAGGAGGGCAAATACCTTTTCACACCAGTGTACATGGTACAGCTGGAAGAGGCTACAGAAGCTTTGGTTAAGACCTGGGTGTACAGCAAGCCACAGTTCAGGGCTGTTGCTAATCTCCCTAGCAGTGGTCTACCTTGTACGATTCTTCCAAGGGCACAATGGAGAAGCCTGAAGGAGGGGGGTGAGGAAGACCCCACATTGAACAGCGTGAGACCTAGAGAGGACTCTACACCCTGCATGTTCACATGTCCAGTATTAATAAAGGCCTGAGCAAGAATGGTATTCATGAAGACACGAGGCTCCAAACTGCTGCTGCTGCTGCTATCCGCAAAAACACAGCAAGCCATCACCAGTTTAACCAAGACCACCTGCTTCTGGGGTAATGTTCTACAGACAGATGAGACGAAGGTGGAACTTTCTAGCACCGACAAAAAGACTCAGACACCAAAACCACATCCGGACTGAAAAGCCTGAGTGTGGGGCTGTGGTATGGCCTGAGGAGGGCTGTAAAGCATAGAAATACTGATGAACCTAAACACTGCAGGGAGGAGTGGTCCACAAGTCCTCCTCAAGGCTGTACATATCTTATGGTGGAGGCAGTAGCACTACATAGTTAGCTACAGGTTATTAAAAATATACATTCAAATATTAAATATCACTGTGAATGCATTGTGTATATGTGGATCATGTGTTCAGTAATGACCATAAGAAATACCCCACCTTGTGTGTTACTGGGTTAGTTAGATTGTGTCCAGCCGATATCAAAGTAGTTCCAACAGGTTCACTTACTTTTTCTCGCAGCTGTAAGCATGCATGTTTATGCCCACTGTGCTGAATATGCTCATGTTCCAGGGATGTACCGTAGGCTGCTGGCCCTTCTGGTGGAGACTGAGCAAGTGCAGGAGGATCGCGAGCAGGTGGAGCGGATGTGGGTGCTCTTCCTCTGCGCCCTGGAGAATTTCCAGCAGGACCTAAAGAAGGTTAGCACGCTGCAGGAGATCTTTCCCCTTGGCCAACGCAAGGACCGCCGGGCCCTGGTCAACACTGGGGCGGGAGGTGGAGGCTCTGAAGTAGCAGGCCGGGCTGCCACTGTGCAGACACCCTGGGTGACAACAGAGGAAGAGAAGAGGCCAGAGCTCAAGACCCATGTGCTGGAGATCGATGGCCTGCTTCAGGAGATGCTTCAGAAAGTGAACGTGCCTCTGTGGTCAGTGGAGCCTACGCAGAACGCCTGGGCCGAGGGCTGCAAAGACGGACAAGACGAGGACGACACTTTGGAAGAGATCATGGAGGTGGAGGTGGTGTCTCAGGACAAGAAGGGCTCTGGCTGCTGCAATCACTCCAACTGCAGATTAGGGTGTATATTCTGCCTGCTCAATTAGAGCTTCAGATCTCTGATGAAGGTCCAAATGATCATATGCTCCACTGTAAACCGAGTTTAATGTCCTGATGCACAGAGTAGTCTGCTCATTTCCTGAAAACAGTAAAACACTGCCCCCTACCTGCAAGTAAAAACCTTTTACTGTAGCTTAAATAACCTCTTGCTCATCCCCACAAAATTCCCATTGCAAGGAACGACTGGAACTAAAAATTTATGCACAGATAATTCTTAATCAAGGATTAAGTTGGCCTAATTCACCAACCAAGTCTTCAGTTCCTTCCTAAAACCCACATCTATACTTTTCACAAAAGATCCCAACATAAACATTTTCCTCCTTGGGATTGTTCTTGGGTATGAACACAAACTCTGGTCATGGAGACACCCTGCCCGGCACATTGTAGTGGAATCCCAGTGGGTTTCCTAACGACCTGTTGAATAAGGTGTGTTGGGAGCAGGGAAAGCACAGAGACGTGCAGAATGGGGCGTCTCCGGGACCAGGTTTAAGAAATACTGCCCGGTAGATAGTGTCCACTAGGCTTTATTGAACACTAGTGAAGGAATGCACAGGAGTCCCAACTACTGAACGCCATTTTATTCAGACAAGTTAAATTCAACATACAAATACTGTACATTAAACAGATTCAGGATTTAATTTACATAATTACGAGCAAGAAAAAAAAATATATATAGTGAGGTCACGCACACACACAGATAAAAGGGGACAGGAGAGGCAGGCATGTTCCATTTCAGAGGTCAATTCTTGTAGGTTGAGTGCAAATGGGCTTTGAAGGCTGGAAAAAGAACAAAAGGTCTATTTTCTTACCCTCATTCAACATATAAACATTCATTACACAACTAGCAGCCTTTACCACTTACCTTCCTGGTTATCCCATAATTCAGCAGCAACGGTATTCATAGGGCTATCATTGTTGGGCTCTACAAACCAAACGGACATTGAAGCAATATGATCATTCCCAAAAGAAGCTGGATATTTGAGACAACTAGCAAAACAATGAGCAAGCATCTTACCTCCAAGTAAACTCTGAATGGATAGGAGAATAGATCGGACATCATAAAGAGCTGACCACTTCTCTTTTAAGATGTCCAAACAGATGAACCCATTCTCATCAACATTTGGGTGGAAGCAGGGGGTGACGAATTTCACTCGTGGAGCATTGTAGGGGTATCCACTGGGAAACTCCAATGACAGCTTGTACCTCAAGCCTTCATAAACCTTAGATTAAAATAAAACCAAAAGGTTGAACTAAAAACAAAATTGGGGGAGGGGAAGGGATACTGTAAAACTGTGGCATATAACTGTTATAACTGAATGATTAAAAGGACATACTGTTCCCTGTGCCCCATCTATTGTGCCAATCCATTTGAAGAGATTATCAGACTCTGGGAATGCTGAAATTCCCTTATCACCAGACATCTGCAGTAACACAAAAACAAGTTAAATTCCATAAAATCAGCTGCAGATGTTGTAAAAGAGAATTCTGAAAAGCAATATTGGGCATTTGGAACTTACCATAAGCGTCATCAGCTCTTGTTGAAGCCTAAAGACAAATTGCAATAACAGCAATCAGTAAAGGTCATTCTCACAAGACTAAGACCCGATTTCCTCAGATCAGATCCGTTATTTGCAACTGATCAGATCAGATTTGTTTGTCCAGACATCACCAACCTATCAACGAGACATGCTGTATTAAAGTAAATGCCAACCCTGCATTGCAATTCCCAGAACCTCTTACTACGGATTTGATACAGCCATCATTTGTCACATTCCGACTTGTGGAAAAAACATTTTAAAATCCGATCTCTGCATCCAGTCTGTGATGCTCTAGTCATCTCCAAATGTGGTTTGAATTTTTGCATGTTTAGCAAATCTGACTCAAATTTTTTTTTCTTCCATTAGTGGTTCATTTTCTGCTGTGTTTAAGCCTTCAACCACTAGACAGCAGCACTGTATCCGTCTTCAGCCGCTAGACATTTCCACTTCAGCACAACTAGGAGCAAGGGTGCCTACACACTGGAGACTGATGTAGCAGTTCTCCAAATGTATTCCAGGTAGGACACTCCCATTAGCTTTGTTGACAACTTTAAACAAACAAAATTTAATTATTAAATTGTGACTGTAAAAGATTCTGATGGGAAGGCACATTGACCAATGCAAAAGATGAAAATCCAAGACTGAGAAGCAGCTGCACTCGATTCCTGTTCTGTTTATTGGCTTGGCCCTGCATTTGGTCAAACACCAAACCTTTCTTTGGCTGGCCCATGTTTGGATTCCTGCTCCACCCCCTTTCGGCCATTTACACAGCTTTGCTACATCCCTGTGTTCTAGTGTGCAGGCACCCTAACAGTGCCCACCTAAAGTTATCATTAGTAAACCCAGCTGACTAGTTAACATTCAGATTAAAAACAATAGCAACACATGACCATATGGTATCGCAATATCTCAAACCATAACCACTGTATCATACTACCAGGCTTCGGCCACTACACAGCCCTACTGCTAAGACCCATTCATAAACACCTGGGGAAATTTGAACTAGTGCTGCTCTCAACATCCACCTTGGAGGTTCCTTCTATCATTTCAGAGTTTGAGTAGGACTTGATTAGCGTTCTAGTGGTGCTGGTTGGAAGTCAAAACACAGACACACCTTGGAAATAATGGCATTTTAAAATTTGTGTTTTTCTTTTACGTAATTTACTCCAATCATTTCATTTAATGCATTACTGCAAGAGAATGATAAACAGATGACACTTAAGACAGGTAATGTTTTTTTTTCCCACTCCGAAGCATTGCATGTGCTTATATTGGTATTTTGAGGCTTCTGTATGACATGCAGCCAGTTTACAATACCAATACTGGCTATACTTGCTTTCTTTGTTTGTTGGCAGGCTTTCCCAGCCTGCAAACTCAAAACTCAGGGCTTAATGAAAGATCAGAGTCTGCCCACAAACAAATGCTACATGGTACATCTGATAAATACCAGGCAGCACCAAATCCTCAACTCATCTACAATAATAATAAAAAAAGATGATATCATAAAAAGATCTCATCATGCATCCCTGAGGATTATGTTTCAGTGCACGCCTATCCATTAGAGAACTTCGAGATGTGCCATAGGACACAAAGCAGCTCGAGACCGCAGATGACTTGAAGATGGGGTCGTCCAGTTCAATGCGTACCTTTTTGAAACGGAGCCTTTGGGCACATTTCCGCTGGTCTCGTTTCCTTTTAAAGCAGCTGTGGACGAGGCTGCCGCAGGATCCATATTCTGGGAGGCCATTGCTTAAAACCTGTGAAGCGACAATGAAGCTCGTCATTCTGGCCAGTTTATCCGCTGACCGCAGTGTGTCTGAGGTGGCTCGGTCAACTGAACACGAGGCTCAGACAAATCTTCACAGGGGGAAACATTAGAACAACCGGACTCATGTCAGACCGGACTTAGCCTAGCTTCACCACAGCACCGACACAGCGAAAACCAGCGATACGAACAGCCAGACAGATTCTCAAACGACAAACTTTCCTAAATCATTTCTGTGTGTATAAACAGACACTGAGCAATAACTGCTTCACTCAAACACTTCGGCTAGCTCCGTTAGGCTAAGTACACAAGCGACCTTCAACAGCTAACACTGACCAACGTTATGCGGTGCGACTACTTTAATTTCGGAGCTCAGATTAACGTAAACCTGTTAACGAGTCACACATATACTCCGATTCTTATTTGGCTTCTCTTACCTTTTATTAGTTAGTGAGCTAGCTTAGCAACGCCATTCGGAACCGCAGTGCGAACCTAACGATAGCTTAGCCGAGCTAGCAGCCAACTAACGTTAGCTATTACGTCTCTGACTGCAGCTAGCTAACGTTACAAATCACAGTTATTATGCCTCAGTCGGAAATATCGATTATGGCATTATCGATCTCATACTGACTTAAGTGGCTGAAGTAAACTAACTACATGGTGAGTCCCGGGCTGAGCTGGCTAGCGTTACCGTTAATGTCTGAAACAACACCGTGGCACACGAACCCAAACACAGTCGAACTAAATGTGCTCATATTCATAATTAAATATACAATTAACAGTTTAACGCCGTTAAAAAGTATAAAAACACAGTGAATTCGGTGTGCTGTGTGTATTACCGGCTGTGTGCAGTCCTGACGAGCTGAGTTGTCCAGATTTTAAATCTTATCCCGCCCCCCCGTTTAAACTGACTCTCTCTAAACTGCTTCACCGCCCCGCCCGGCCGCTCCACCAATCACAGGCGAGCACTCAAAACAAAGCAAGGCCTTAGCAACCATTAAATAACGCAGCTCGTGGTGTACTTCGATTTGATTGGACGATGATCTCGGGTAGGCGTGTCCTGCGACCGTTGGAAGCTCTGCGGATGAACACAGGCAGCCAAACGAGTAGACAAAAAATATTTATTGTTTGGAAAAATAAACCGGTTATTCATATTTTCATTTTTCTGTTTCATTTTTTCTGTGAAGTGTAACAGTTTTAGCTCCCCAAAACGGCTTTCAATAACTTACGGGTTTTTTTTTTCTTTCCTTACTGTAAAACAACCCAGTACTGCACACTGGCACACATACTGTAGGAGCCTGAAGGGAAGGGTTTCCTTATTTGAGATTCACTGTAGGTAAAAGATTAAAAATATATATATAGAAATACATGAATTCCCTTTCACACAAATGACTACCTACACAAATAAGAAAGGCTCCAGTACTGTAAAAAAAAGTAAAAAAATAAAAAACATTCACAACTTATACAGCTTCTATAGAAATGTCTATATTATTAAATGGTTAAAGGGGAACTTCCATTTTCCAAAATTTCTGAACAATTCAGTCATTTATATGTAAACAACACTTAACTAACATTGATTTTGCAGAAATTAATGTGAAGCGGTTCATTAGTAGAGAAACATGCAGACTCTGATTTCTTTACAGTGGTGGTGATGGGAACCAGGGGCCTCAATATCTATAACACAAACCACCAATGAAACTACACGTCTGCTGAGTGTTTTTACCATCACTGTCACAAAGAAAAACAAGTAGCCCCAAAATGGCAGCTTTACAGGAGAGAGCAGAAACCGAATTTAACTTTAAGTCAAAGGAACAATTTTGGGTCGCTTCTGTTGGTTTTTCTACAGCGGCAATATTTAATGTAGGTGATGGTCAAGTAGTGGCCTTGGAACACCCTTTATGTACCTCCACCATGAACAGATTTAAATAAATGGACTAAGATTCACTTTCAACCCGAAATAATATGACACGACTACCGTAAATTAATCTCTCAGACATCAGGAAGCGCATTCATAACCATTTTCAGTAATAGCTTTCTGTGAGGGAGCTTTTAGATGTGGGCGTATGTTTCCATTCACCACCACTGAGAACCATTCAGAGTTGGCAGTTCACATGAAACCTCTCAGACTGACTTTGTTTATAGCTCAGCCTCAGAATTATGCAGACATTTTGTGGAATACCCCTTTAAAGAGAGGATTAAAAGAAACAAAAACAAAAAAAGAGCGTAATTCACTAAAAGAGAGCAGTCACAGTACCACTGAGCGCGCACTTATGCAGGTATTTACTCATACAAAAAGTTTTTTGCTTTTTTCTGTTTTACTTTTTGAAAAAAAAAAAAAAAAACTAAACTAAACTGTTTCAGTCTAACATTATCTATATAAATAATGGTTTATAAAAAAAGAAAAAAAAAAAGGTAAATATCTGACGGTCCATGCTTTTCCAGCATGTAGGTACGCAACAAATTGCTAAGCTTGATTGTAACGACAGAGCCAGAAATGAAAGCCACAAACGGAAATCAAAATAATGCAAATCAAAGTGTGGTCAACATGTGCATGGTCCAGTGACTTCTATTGTGGGTTGAAAAGTTGATCGTTTCTATGACTTTGCCATTCATCTATCAAAATTCTCACAGTAAGACTGTTGGTCTGTGATCAGGTTCCTCTCGCTTTTATTTATTCTGATCATTATTCATATTATTATTATTATTATTCCTTAAAATGAGTCATATACAGACGAGGGGAGCTGATCTAATCTCAAACGCGCCGGGCTCCCGTTCCTCTAATCCTTCTCAGATCTCTGAGCTTCCATCGTCTTCTGCATCTTCTCCACCATCCATATTGGCACCACGAACGGCTTCAGCTCATCCGGCCTCAAGTCCGGGCAGTCTCTGAGGATCCAGAAAAACAAACATGATATGAATTTGGAGGTATTATAGTCATGGTCCTGTTAGTGGCTTGTTCATCACAGCCGAGCTCTTCTAACATCAGCTCACCAGGGTCAGCTAGGAACTTGTACTGGGCAGAGTTCAAGCTTTGACAGACAGACAGGAACACGCAGATTCGTATCAGTGAAATTTGGTTTTAATATCCAATCACTCTGCAGCACTTTCCTTTACGTCAGATGGGTACAGAAAGCTACACGTTACCACCAAAGTGAGGGGCAGGGTCTGGCAAAGCTGGTTGAAATACCTGCCGCAGTATGATCACTATCATAAGCTGTTCATCAGAAGTGACATAACTCTTGTAGGCAGAGTTTTCAAAATTTGAGACGTGGTTTAAAATCTCAGATTGGGTCATAAATTCATTTTGAAGATTCTGCACTATTTCTAATGACTACTCAAACTGAAAGAAATCTGAACACAGTGTTAAGATGTCAACTAAGCCATTCTGAGTCAGTCTGAGGGCAGAATGCTCTGTTCTAGATAAACCTGCCAAGTCAGAATTGTCTACAGTAGTGGTGATAGAACCCAAACATCTAAAGACCTTTATTCCCACATTAACGTATAACAGGAAGTGGTTATGAATACCTGATGCCTGAGACGCTGCTCTAAAGCAGTTTTGTGTGAAACCCTTGGCCTAAAAAGTTTTTTCACCAGTTCGTTTGAATCTATCCATGATGGAGGGATACAGGAAAGGTGTTCCGAGGCTATACGGCCCCCAAAGACAATGATCATTCCAGATTTACCGGTATATGACCATCAACATTACATAGAAAATCTCAGGAGACACGTGCAGGTGGGTAAATGAAATGCTGTAGAGACTGGGACCCCTGGGACCCCTGGTTAACATCACCGCCAAATGAATCAGGTCACGCTAAACCGCTCGGAATGACTCTGTTTAATCTCAACCACTGGATTATTAAAACCGGTAACACTGTGTACAAAAATAAAAAAAGCGCATGTCCAGAGAACTCTACACAGACATGTGGAGTCCAGCTCGAGTGTGTTAATACCGAAACACAGTCTCAAGTCAAATACCAAAACTCTGAATCCTGAATTATCCAAGATTCCATTTTAAAAATAAATGTATGCTGTTAATACAAGTTCCAATGTAACCATTCAGAAATGATGTAAAATTATGGGTTTTATTTGTTTATTTTTCATATGTTCTCTAATAAATATGGCATGAGCAATATTACACAATTGATATCTATGGTTTGTGTATAAGCTCAATCAGTCTAACAAGGGCCCAAGGGTCCTATAACAGACTTCGTAGTAATTACGTACTTGTATTCTTCACTTAAAGCCAGTTCTTTGATGTCCTCTTCAATCAGTAGATATGCCTGCAGAGTGCACAACATTAAATATTAAGAGCAGTTATTAATGGACGTATTAATGTGCTTCTGTTTATGCAGCGCAGGCGTCTTACCATCTTTCCACCTGTGGCTCTCATGTGCTGCTGCTCGGCGAGCCAGTGTTTGTCCTGAGCGTCGGCAGCATACTGAAACAACCACAAACGCATGCTGTCACAGTCGAACACTTATCAAGAGTCCAGAGGCGACAGCAACAACCAAACCAACAACAAACAACCAAACCAACAAACAAACAAACAACAGCCACAAACAACAACAACAAAAACAACAACCAAACCAACAACAAACAACCAAACCAACAAACAAACAAACAAACAAACAAACAAACAACAGCCACAAACAACAACAAAAACAACAACAACAAACTAACAACAACAAAATAAACAACCAAACCAACAACAACAAACAAACAACAGCCACAAACAACAACAAAAACAACAACAAACTAACAACAACAAAATAAACAACCAAACCAACAACAAACAAACAAACAAACAAACAAACAACAGCCACAAACAACAACAACAAAAACAACAACCAAAGCAACAACAAACAAACAAACAAACAAACAAACAAACAACAAAATAAACAACCAAACCAACAACAGCAAACAAACAAACAACAGCCACAAACAGCAATGAACAACAACAACAACAACAACAACAACCAAACAAAAAACAATATCCAAACTACCTTAAAGAGGTCTGCATGTTTGATGTAGATCCTCCCTCTGGTGCCCCCCATCCCTAAAGCCCTGAAATCACAGTCCATTAGTTGATTTTCTTTCTGCACACTAAACCTCTCATCTCCAAATACACTCCAACTTTAATAAAAGTGAGAGAAACCAGACATATATGGGCCATTTCGTTTGGTCCACAATTAAAAGATCAATAAGCATTTTAATATTCCGCCAAAACCTGAAAACAAGGTGACTATAATGGAGATACATGGTTACAACACAACAGCGTCAGCAGATATGAAGTTCACCAGGCACCAGCAGGTAGTGTGGCCTAACGGCAGATAGTAGGGGAGGGCAATATAATAATAATTTACTGTTACTGTGATCAGTTATGTCAGAATTGATCAATTATGTCGCTTTTAACAAAAGGAATAGTGGATACTTCAGGAGTATTATTATTAATAATAATAATAATAATAATAATAATAATAATAATAATATCATCATCATTATTGTTATTGTTTTTGGATTTAATCCAGTGCAGTTTGTCAAGCACAATAATAATAATAATAATAATAATAATAATAATAATAATAATATTTTAATTGGATTTAATGCAGTGCCTTTGGTCAAGCTTAATAATAGTAATGATGGTCATATATCATTATATCATATACTTATCATCATCATCATCATCATCATTACTATTATTAAGCTTGACAAAAGACACTGCATTAAATCCAATTAAAATATAATTATAATATTATTTGGATAATAACATGGATAATAATAATAACAACAACAATAATAATGTCATTATTGTTATTATTATTATTATTATTATTGTTGTTGTTGTTATTGTTTTTGGATTTAATCCAGTGCAGTTTGCCAAGCACAAAAATTATTATTATTATTATTATTATTATTATTATTATTATTATTATTATTATATATTTTAATTGGATTTAATTCAGTGCCTTTGGTCAAGATTAATAATAGTAATGATGGTCATATATCATTACATCATATACTTATCATCATCATCATCATCATTACTTTTATTAAGCTTGACCAAAGGCACTGAATTAAATCCAGTTAAAATATAATTATAATATTATTTGGATAATAACATGGATAATAATAATAATAATAATAATAATAATAATAATAATAATAATAATAATAACAATAATGTTGTCATTATTATTATTATTATTATTATTATTATTATTATTATTATTATAATTATAATTATATGTTTGAATGTGGCACTGCATGTTCAATTTTGTCTGTTCCAAATTATTACATCTTCAAAGCATCTAAAAAATAAAATACTGTGGTGCCTACTGTGTCTCATGAAAATGTTTGGATAATGTAATAAAATGCTCCAGAAAGAAATTCTGGACCGTATCTACTGATCCATTCGTCATAACACGGTCACAGAATGTGGCTGCTGTGGGTATTTTGATATAGAGCTGACAGAAAAGCTACTGATCAACTTCAAGTCGTTCAAAAAATGTCAGTATCTAAGCTGTTGGTGTCTCACGTATCCAGCAGCAAGCCCCGGCGTTTTAAAGCCTGGACCGACCGGGTGTGTAAAACACACTGGCCTTGTAGAACACGTCGCCACTACTCGACTGGTCTGAAGTCTGTTCTGGTTTTGAAACACTGTCCGACTGTCGTTTAAACCAGCGACAGTTCTACGTTCTCTACGGTTACCAGGGATCACAATTCCAGTGTAGTCCCAGCACTTTCCAAATCACACCTGTTCACCACTGAAGTGGTTCCAGCAGCTGTGGCCAACGTGCTTTCAGCAAGCCACATGACCCAACACGGAGCAAAGCCACTCCATAAAGGAACACTCACTTGTTCGCTCTGGATCCTAAAACAAACATGCTTTTCTCGTTCAGCCTGGAGGGATCCCACTGCGCGAGGGGGAGAGGCATATTAAAGCAGGCAGGCCGTTTATTATGTAGCCCATGAAAAACACGTTCTAGCGGAGAACCGCAACGCAAACCTCTCTTTACCTTTGGTCCTTCTCGCTTTATGGGCTCCGATGTCTTAGGCTTCATCCTGCAGAGGAGAATTCCACTTCCAAGTTTAAATATTTACCTTCCTTATCATGTAAACAGCACGCAGAGTCATGTGTGATACTTACGGAGCGCTGTACGGTATATTTCTGTCATAAGATATAACTTGCCCAGGGGGACGTCCCTTTCTCTAATCACAGAAGAGAACCACACATCAGGAAAACCTTCACCGCGTGACGTGGAGGCACTGAAGCAGCAGCTTTTGTGAAGGATTAGCCTAAGATCGGCTTCAATGTTCTAAAACTGGGAACGGAAGTTCAACCAATCCTGCACAACGTCTGCACAAGTCAACTCCTAGCATGTATACAAAGTCATTCAGAGGGGTTGGACAGCAACAGCTCCGTTCTAGAGAAACGTACTGAACTGTTCACAGTAGGGATGCACCGATCTGATATCAGAACAGGATATCGGTTACGGAATTAACAAAATTAGCTGGATCGGGTATCAGATAACTAAGCCGAACCATGAAGGCAATCCCCGCTAATTGGTTTGTGATGCAGGGTATGCCGCCAGCAGCATGTTTACAGGGTGTCTGTAGTCTTGACCTATGACACAGAGCGAGCCGGACAGTGGGCTGTATGGAGGTATTCTGCTCTACAGGCTTAGCAAAGCAGTGTTAGTCAACCCTGATGCTTCGGGTCCACGATTTATAAATTTAAAAATGGTATCGGATCGATATCAGGGATCACCTTATTTGCAAAGTGAATGCATCGGAACTAGAAAAAGTTGGATTGGTGCATCCCTAGTTCACAGCTGCGGTGATGGGAATCAGACATCTACATTTTTTCAGACCTCCAAGTATTCAGACCCTTTGAAGTGACACTCATATTTAACTCACATGCTGTCCATTTCTCCTGATCCTCCCTGAGATAGTTCTACTCCTTCATTGGGAGTCCAGCTGGGTTTCATTAAACTGATTGGACTTGATTAGGAAAGGCACACGCCTGTCTATATAAGGCCTCACAGCTCACAGTGCATGTCAGAGCAAATGAGAATCATGAGGTCGAAGGAACTGCCGAAGGAGCTCAGAGACAGAATTGTGGCAAGGCACAGATCTGGCCAAGGTTACCAAAGAGTTTCTGCAGGACTCAAGGTTCCTAAGAGCACAGTGGCCTCCACCAGAACTCTTCACAGACCTGGCCTGAAGAACCCAAAGATCACTGTGGCTGAGCTCCAGAGATGCAGTAGGAAGATGGGAGAAAGTTCAACAAAGTCAACTATCACTGCAGCCCTCCACCAGTCGGGGCTTTATGGCAGAGCGGCCCGACAGAAGCCTCTCCTCAATGCCAGACATATGAAAGCCCGCATAGAGTTTCCCAGTCTATGAGAAATAAGATTCTCTGGTCTAAAGAGAGGAAGATTGAACTTCTTGGCGTTAATTCTAAGCGGTATGTGTGGAGAAAACCAGGCACTGCTCATCACCTGCCCAATACAATCCCAACAGTGAAACATGGTGGTGGCAGAATCATGCTATGGGGGTGTTTCTCAGCTGCAGGGACAGGACGCCTGGCTGCAATTGAAGGAAAGATTAATGCGGCCAAGTACAGAGAAATCCTAGAAGAAACCTCTTCCAGAGTGCTCTGGACCTCAGACTGGGCCGCAGGTTCACCTTCCAAAGCTAAAATAACAAAGGAGTGGCTTCGGAACATCTCTGTGACCATTCTTGACTGGCCCAGCCAGAGCCCTGACCTAAACCCAATTGAGCATCTCAGGAGATACCTGAAAATGGCTGTCCACCAACGTTCACCATACCCAAATCCAGGTTTGAAAAACTTGTTGCATCATTCCCAAGAAGACTCATGGCTGCACTAGCTCAAAAGACTGCTTGTACTCAATACTGAGCAAAGGGTCTGAATACTTATGACCATGTGATATCAGGTTTTCTTTTTTAATACATTTGCAAAAAGTTCTACATTTCTGTTTTTCTTTTCTGTCAGGATGGGGTGCTGAGTGTCCATTAATGAGAAATAAAATTTCAATTTTTTGATTTTAGCAAACGGCGGCAATGAAACAAAGAGTGACGAATTTAAAGGGGTCTGAATATTTTCCGTACCCACTGTATTTATTGAACCAGGTTCATTTCTTTCTTATTTGTCGATACATAATAAACATATAATATGCTTATTATGTTTAGTATGTACATAAAATCTCAAAAGCACATACACATTCATAACATTTTCCTCAAAATATTAGACTGTGAGCCCTGATTCCCGTCATCTCGGTCAGTGTCAGTACATTAGAATGGGCAAGTTTCTCTTCAAAGCATGTCACAACTTCCCATCAAACCGCTCTGAGTGACTTTATACACATCTCAAAGTTTCTACGGATAAACACAAATAACTGATCAACTGAGCGATAATTACTCTGGCTGATCAGCTCTACATCTGAACGCTCACACGAACGCCGTTCAATAACACACCTACCTTTTTTGGGATCGGGCTGCCTCTTTGACTGGAGTCATCGTCCATCTGCCGGGAACGCTGCAGAACGTAGGGAAGCTTTTAAGCAGAGCTGATTAAAGAACACGGAGGCTGAATTTCTCAGCCAATTTATGCTTAGTCTCTTGGAGACAGATGTGACCCCATAACGAGAATGTCCGGAACAAACATGGCAAAGGTTGGGCTAAATATGGGCAGGAGTCCATGCGTAGTAGAGTGGGAACCAACTGAGAGGGTTTTTAAAATTTAAATTTTTTTTTTTTCGAGCTCGACATGGAGGGTTGTCAACGTTAAGCCATTGACAACAAGCCTGTTATTAGGTAATGGATGTAACTCAAGTTAACATGGCTGAAAAGACCCCACAAGAAACCCAGTAGATGTCTGTCACATGTGCAGGGAACACATTACTGCTGGTCAAATGCAATGTGGCCAGAAATTCCCAGACGTGCATTCTCATTCTGAGATCACATCAACCCCCGCCAGAATAAAATGATCAGAAGCGAGTTCATTATAATCGCTATGATTACGCTTTGGCAGACAAACGAGCACAAACTCCTGGGTAAATACACTAACTGAGCTCTGGTGGAACATTACATTGCCCTCGCTGCTCCTTACCTTCACTGTGGTATCGAAAACTGGTCTTTGGACAGGCTTCTCCGCCTCTGGAAAGAGCTGTTTGGCCTAGACAGGGAGAAATTCACACGCTTAAACACAGCCCACCTTCCTAACTGTCAGTCAGCTGCTTGGGTGGTGCGTCCTCCTTACGTGTTCTAGGCAGTTTCGACAAGCCTCTCTGATAAGCTGATCCGTCTGTACGTCCTCTCCCACGTTCTCCTTCACGTTGCTGGCAGCCTTTTCAAAAAACTGCACAGAGAAGAAAACATTAGCCAACAGACGTTCGCTACACATCTTCCCTATGTCGACATGGAACTGGTGGATACCTGGCGTGTTCATTCACCTTCATGTATTTTCTAAAGACTGCCAAAATGTCCTCGTTGAAGCTGGGCTGCAGAACCGCACGGAGGAGATCCATAGAAATGACTGGATCCGTGTAACTAAGAGAAGCACAAAGGTCATCAAATTAGTCCTGTGCCCTTCCATCACAGTCTGGTTCGAAGCAGCCACAGTACGGGACCGGAACAGACTACAAAGGCCCGTTAAGACAGCTGCCAAGGATCACTGGTGCTCCACTGCCCACCCTCTAAGACTTGTATCGCTCAAGAACCAGAAAACTGGAAGGGAACATCATCAGGTCACCGGTTTCACTCACATGTGTATATGGTGTATACAGTGTAGAGTGTATATGTGGAGTGGTTGTGTATATGGTGTATACTGTGTATAGTGTATATTGTACAGTGTGTGTATGTATTGTGTATATGTGGAGTCGGTGTGTATATGGTGTATACTGTGTATATTGTACGGTGTGTGTATGTATTGTGTATATGTGGAGTGGTTGTGTATATGGTGTATACTGTGTAGAGTGTATATTGTACGGTGTGTGTATGTATTGTGTATATGTGGAGTCATTGTGTATATGGTGTATACTGTGTAGAGTGTATATTGTACAGTGTGTGTATGTATTGTGTATATGTGGAGTGGTTGTGTATATGGTGTAGACTGTGTATAGTGTATATTGTACAGTGTGTGTATGTATTGTGTATATGTGGAGTGGTTGTGTATATGGTGTATACTGTGTATAGTGTATATTGTACAGTGTGTGTATGTAGTGTGTATATGTGGAGTCGGTGTGTATATGGTGTATACTGTGTATTGTATATTGTACGGTGTGTGTATGTATTGTGTATATGTGGAGTGGTTGTGTATATGGTGTATACTGTGTAGAGTGTATATTGTACAGTGTGTGTATGTATTGTGTATATGTGGAGTGGTTGTGTGTATGGTGTATACTGTGTAGAGTGTATATTGTACAGTGTGTGTATGTATTGTGGTTGTGTATATTGTGTATACTGTGTATTGTGTATATGTGGAGTGGTTGTGTATATGGTGTAGACTGTGTAGAGTGTATATTGTACAGTGTCTGTATGTATTGTGTATATGTGGAGTGGTTGTGTATATGGTGTAGACTGTGTAGAGTGTATATTGTACAGTGTGTGTATGTATTGTGTATATGTGGAGTGGTTGTGTATATGGTGTATACTGTGTAGAGTGTATATTGTACAGTGTGTGTATGTAGTGTGTATATGTGGAGTGGTTGTGTATATGGTGTATATACTGTGTAGAGTGTATATTGTACAGTGTGTGTATGTAGTGTGTATATGTGGAGTCATGTATATGGTGTATACTGTGTAGAGTGTATATTGTACAGTGTGTGTATGTATTGTGTATATGTGGAGTCATGTATATGGTGTATACTGTGTAGAGTGTATATTGTACAGTGTGTGTATGTATTGTGTATATGTGGAGTCGTTGTGTATAGGGTGTATACTGTGTAGAGTGTATATTGTACAGTGTGTGTATGTAGTGTGTATATGTGGAGTGGTTGTGTATATGGTGTATACTGTGTAGAGTGTATATTGTACAGTGTGTGTATGTGATGTGTATGTGGAGTGGTTGTGTATATTGTGTATACTGTGTAGAGTGTATATTGTACAGTGTGTGTATGTAGTGTGTATATGTGGAGTCATGTATATGGTGTATACTGTGTAGAGTGTATATTGTACAGTGTGTGTATGTAGTGTGTATATGTGGAGTGGTTGTGTATATGGTGTAGACTGTGTAGAGTGTATATTGTACAGTGTGTGTATGTATTGTGTATATGTGGAGTGGTTGTGTATATGGTGTATACTGTGTAGAGTGTATATTGTACGGTGTGTGTATGTAGTGTGTATATGTGGAGTGGTTGTGTATATGGTGTATACTGTGTAGAGTGTATATTGTACGGTGTGTGTATGTATTGTGTATATGTGGAGTGGTTGTGTATATGGTGTATACTGTGTAGAGTGTATATTGTACAGTGTGTGTATGTAGTGTGTATATGTGGAGTGGTTGTGTATATGGTGTATACTGTGTATAGTGTATATTGTACGGTGTGTGTATGTAGTGTGTATATGTGGAGTGGTTGTGTGTATTGCGGACTGTTTATATTGTTGCTGTACTAGAGAAACCAAATTTCCTCGTGTCACAACGTACTTGGCCAATGAACCTGACTCTGACTCTGAAGATAATGGATTTTTACCCGCCGTATGATTTAACACAATCTGCAGCCAAACTTTTCACCAGACAGAAATCAAAAGAGTTACCTCACGGTCATCTGGGAGCGCCGACCCCTGCGGTGAACCTGTCTGTGCTTGATCATGATGTTCCAGGGGTTCTAGCACACAAACAGAGAAAGCAGAAAACAGTTACAGCAGGGGAAAGCATGCCGACACAGCACCAGCTACCGACAGAACCACAGAATCCCAAAGCCTCGGGTAAAGTTGGTTCTAATACAGTGGGCTTGATAAGATGAGTACCGACCAGTCAGTCCACAACTAGGAATACACAGAACCTCTCTACAGACACAAAATCCGTGTGGAGGGTACCGACTCCACCACGTAATACAAAACACGGTCAATGGACAATATATTAGAAACACCAAACCGTAGACCTAGTGTAGCATGTCTGCTGTTGGAACAGGGGTATTAAACTGAAGCTTACTGGTCCGGTCACAACCAATTTCTCAGTCCAGATAAACAAACTAGCAAGGCTGGCAAAAACCGTTACTTTCACATGCTTAACCAATAATAACTCATCCAGGCAGCTTATAATTAAAACACTGTATTTTAATAGACTGTTTCTATTTTATTTAAGCTCAATCCAATCTCACCCCTTGCCCCTACCACTGAACCCTGCCCTCCATATTGTGTGTTCACTCTTAAGGGCGGGGTGTCTTGAATCTTGATGGGTTAGACGGGTAGAGTAAAGTGTTAGGGCTACATGGGCCACATGGCCTCTGTTACAATAACCCCTCTAACAATGTTGCTTCAACGACTTATAGTCCTTTTCTTCATATCAAGCATAACAAGCTAGCGGTGAGCATCACTAGTGGCAAGAGGCAGCTACGTAGCTAAACTTACACCATTACAGTCTGATTTGTGCATGACAGTAACACACGTGTTACATATTTTCATATTGCATTTCTTCACCCACCACGTCTGGTTTCTGTGGCCACTGTGAACTATTCTGACTCAGCAAGATTCTCTAGATCAGAGAGTTTTACTTCAAACCACTCTGAATTACTGACTGTTTCCATCTTACCCATTTACAGCAAAAACGAAGGAACCACTGACAAAAGCGCCGTGTTGGTAATAATATCATAATACAACAGACAAAAATAACACTTCTGTGGTAACAACAACAGACCTCCCACATTTCACCCCACTGTTGTGGTGTCAGCACTCCAACTTTTCCAGTACTCAAACCACCGTAGGGCCAATAAGTGTTTCAGTATAAAGGTTTGCCAATATTTATAAAAGAAACCTGCTAGATTATTATTCAGTCTGAATTCGGTTCTTCTCCAAGAAGCTGGGTGATCAAAAACTGAGTAACTGTGAACATTGGATACTGTCCTACTAGAGGGATTTCAAAAGAAGGACCTAAAGGTCTCGACAGGTTATGAAAACCAATGTCTCTCAAAGTGGGGAGTTTAATGGTCCAATCATCCCAATTCATTGACCAAGAGATGTACAATCTAAATATGTCCAGAGGTATGGAGACAGCGATTCTTCTGAAACCAGGGGTATTAATTGGGATTACAGCCTCCACACTTCTAGCCTTCCCAGATGTTGGAACATTGCTGTGAGGATTTGATTGCAAGCAGTCACATGAGCAGTAAGGTCAGGTCCGATTAATTCTGGATCACTTAACCTCACCCCAAAGAGCTCCATCACTCCTGAGAATATAGTTTCACTGTTCTTAGCCCAATGCTGGGGGAAGTTTAGGACTGTGGCTGTGATGTCACAGAATATAGCTGTTTAGCTGCATCTGATTGGTCCAACTCATCTACAGGCAGCTCTGATGTTATGTTAATGTTCCCCACTTACGGTCTTGGTCTTGAAACCACAAACCAGCAGTCTCTACCTCATTTTGACTCTTGGTCTTGTGTTGGTCCCAAGGTCAGAAAATGTTTGTGAGACTCTGTAACGCTTGGGCAACTGAGGTACCAACTAAATACCAACGAAATCAGAATAAACCAATAAAACTGTCCTTTTTCTGAAACAGGAGTTCCTAAACTTTTGCATTTGCACACACAAAAGGCCAGTTCTACAGATTAACCCAACATTTTTTGGGTTTGTCCTGGTCTCGATCCTGACTTGGACTCAACTACTATGGCCTTGTTCACACTGCCAGCCCAAACCCAATTTTAGGCTCATCCAGAATTAATTCTGACAGTCTGGACAGCATAAAAACACACAAGTTTACCAATTAGATTCAACTCACATTTAAACTTGGTTTAACCTGTGAACACATTTTACACACGCGTCTCGGTCTGCACACTCAAATCGGATATCAAAGTAGTCCCACCCACAACACGACAAACAACGACAAGGTCAAACCCAGACTGACGGAAGTGCTATGATTTAGGAAGATCACCAAAGAGTCGGACCCTGACTCTGACTCGACAGGGTTGTTTGGTGGACGAAATGACGCACCTCTGTCTCTCCTGCATCCATGTATGAAAGCAATGTCACTGGCTGGTACCTAGATACTGACCCATACGTCATTACCTCAGGAGCCCATGCAGATAGGTTGGTAATGGCTGGGCACCAAATCAGATATGATCACTTACAAATCCGATCTGCCTGCAGTCTGAACACAGACTAAAAGTCTTGGTCCTGACTCAGATGTGTCCTTGTCTAGCGGTGCAAACAGTTATATCTTCACTGTCCAAAGAAAAACATGTATCTCCATTTTTGTTGATTTTTACTTTTATGCCTCATTTGATCACATGAGCCGCTGTCTACCCTGTGTGGAAATTGCATAAAGAATGGACTAACAGAAATGGCCCAAACCTGCTTGGAAAGACGTCTGGTTCCATTGACTTCCATTCAAATGAAAAGAGGTTTTTGGCCTCTCCTGTAAAGTTGCCATTTTGGAGATACCTGTTTTTCTTTGGACAGCGACGATATGCTTTAGGAACACTGTGAAACTGTGAATGTGAGGTGTGAGGACTTTTCTCAAGAACAAATATGATAAAGACACTGGTGAATGAGGCCCATAGTTTTTGTAATGAATGTGTTTACATGCATTGGCTTATTCAGCCTGGATTAGTAAGCCCCGCCCACCCACACTGAAGTTATAAAGAGTGCTTCAGCGCAATACTGAGCAGCCAATTAGAAGGCGGCAATTTGCATATGTCAAGCTCATGGGCACAAACAAAAACAACCTGTTCAATCAATTCTAACGGATAGGCTGGTCTTGTAAAGATGACTTACTACTATTACTGGTACATAAAATCACACTATGTGTCATATGTGTCATAAGTCGACCTCAAGTTTGAATTCTGACGATCCACCTTTAAAGGTGCGGCAGTTACTTTCTGGCGCCTCATTTAAGGTGGAACGGCAAACGTCAAATAAGAAGGCTATAAAGACGAGGCTGATTTCGAGTTCCTCTGCACCTCACTTCAGCTGAGTCGAACCTTCAACTCCAGAAATGAGTCATCATCTGCATGAACACTCAGACATGACATGACTCACTCACCACGGATTGAACCTGCTGCTCAGCGACGTCCTGCTGGAGCCAGTCGCTGCGGCCCTCACTCCTGTGTGCACCCATCAGTGCAGATTACAGCACTTCAGATGGATTGTGAAGCAGTGCTCCGGCTCTGCTCGCTCGAACAGTTAAGTTAGATGGAGTCGTTACAGCAGCGACAGCGAGAAAAGCAGATGTATCCGCTCAGCTAGCCGTTTGGAGATACTGCACAGTGCAATACTAACAATACTCAACGTATCACACACATAGTTAGCATCTGCTGGTGAACCGGAAGACGAGTAGGGAAAATGACAAAAAACTATTTGCCGGATTTAAGGTATTTAGCTTCTTCTATCGAGCTCCAAAACTGCGAGGTTGTGGTGAAATCACTTCAGAGCTGATATCCGGGTGCTTGCCTGGTAATTCCTTTCAAAATAAAAGTCGGAGGATGGCTGCGCACGCGCAAAGACGTCATGGGCGTGGCCAAACGATGAGGCTGTTTGTAACGGTTGTGCCGCCATGACAGTTGTGGCATTTCCGCGGTTGCCTTCGTGAGAACCGAGAGTGCAGAGGTCGAGAGTTTTCGACGAGATTTTTCTAACTTTAAAACAGTAAGAGACGCCCTGAGGACACATTGAGGAACCAAAAAAATGTCATGTCTGTCATAGTGCTTTCAAAATGTGGAAACTTCCTGTTTAAAGGGGAAGTCCACCTATTTTTGTTCAGAGATTTCAATAGCCAAGACGTAAACAAAACCATTCAGTCGGTTCTGCTCACAGTGGTGGTGAATGGAACCAGACGTCCACCTCTAAAATCTCCCTCACAGGAGAAGTTACTGCATGAAATGGTTAGAAATATGATGTCTAAGATGCTTCTGGAATAATGTTGTGATATAGATTTGGCCTAAATCTTATTTCAGACATTTAATTATGACTGCACTTTGCAATGTGCAACATAATATTATCCAAGAAAGAAAAAGAGAATAAGTCCCACATATCAGAAGGGTAACCGAGATATCGACACCGTTCCGAAGTGTTCCGTCTGATCAGGAATGGTGCAGTATTATACATTTTGAGCTGACTTACAATTTCAGAAAAATTCATATTATTTTTTCCCATTAAGAATGTATGGGGTGGAAAAGTACACAACTATCTACTGAACCTCTCCCCAACCAACAGACGTATACACTATCTCAGGGCAGACCCCTGAGCATGAACTCAATGTTGGGCTGACCCGAACGTTTGTGTCTTTTATAATTCCTCATTTTTCCCATAGAGTCCCATTCACTTTTGGCCCCACTCAGACCCTAGTATCTCCAATAACCTTCAGCCACCAAACTGCATGTACTCACTTAGGGCAGATCCTCAAACTCTAATCCACGGCCACACTGACCCGCACTCCTCTATGTATGTTTTTTCATCCCTCAATCCTTCTATAGCAACCACAGCCTAGCAGAAAGTGGGAACCATGGAAGCTGTGCACCCATTCCACGTTTCCTTCATACACTGGTTTTAATCTGTTCATGGTGGAAGGAGTAATGAAGGGTTTTGGTCAAAATTGTCACTAAAGCAAACTTTGTAGAACTGCTTAAACAATAGTTGGCTTGATTTATATAAATTAGCCATACTTATACTGCAAGTTTAATTATGTAATTGTGCTGGAACCATCCTCACATAGCTCTCTGTATGGAGCAGGTGGGGGTCTCACTCTGGGCTTGGTGTTATCAGCTTGGCTCTGCATTTGGTGGAGGGGCTCATTAAAGCAAGCACAGCACAGTAAATCATGTGCTATGCATGAGATACAGAAGAAGCTATAACTGGCCACAGACACAGTAGAGACACTGGTAATTATACTGTATATAAAAAATGTTTTATTGAATTAAAAGGAGATCAGTAAATGAATGAGAAAAAAAGACTTGTGCTTAGGCGTTTACCTTTGAGAGTCGACTATGATGCAAAAATATCAATATCACTTATTTATTAATTTAGTAGGACTGATGTATTATTCTATCTCTCAGACAAAATGCTGTCGAAATGTGATTGTGTAGAATAGAAACTACTTTTCCTTCTGCCGCCTTCTTCTGTAACTATTCAAATTCAAGTTAATCTGATGACTCTGATTTAGTTGCTGAATTTTCAGTTGACATAATGTACTAGTTT
Source organism: Prochilodus magdalenae (assembly GCA_024036415.1). Taxonomy (NCBI): domain Eukaryota; kingdom Metazoa; phylum Chordata; class Actinopteri; order Characiformes; family Prochilodontidae; genus Prochilodus; species Prochilodus magdalenae. The sequence continues at coordinate 63,815 of JAMWET010003175.1, forward strand.
AAGTGCATATGTAAATTGAGGGATACCCAGAATGATTTCCGCCAGTCTGGACGGCATAAAACACATGAAATTTGGGTAATTAGATCAGAATCATATTTGAAGGTGGTTTAAAATGCGATTCCAAACATATTTACAGATGCCTCTCAGTCTGCACACTCAAATCAATATCAAAGTATACAACACTCGCAACAAGACGAACAACAGAAATGTCAAACTCATTATTAAACATGGAAATAATTTTTTTTTAAATGCTGCTTTAAAAAAAAAAAAAAAAAAAGAAGCCAAGAGAGAATTTACATTGCTGAATGTTTCTTAATAGCCTCAATAAAAAAATCATGATAATTAAATGTCAGTTTTTGTGTTATTACTTTGTTCAAAACAAATCAGATCAAATCAAATCACTTTATTGTCACATCACATTTTCACAGGTGTGAAGGTGAGTGAAAAACTTAGGTGCGTAGTCCCTTACAGTACTTCAATACAAACATATAAATTAGACAATAAATATATACATCATTAGGATCTCTGTTACACTAATTTACAAAAACTGATATATGCAGATGTACACATTACCATATAGCACTATGGTAAGGCTGAGGTAGATGAGAGATGCAGGGTATATACAGGGCATAGAATTTTATATTATATATGTATATGCATACACTACAGATATACAGTTATACTACAGATACATATTTACTTTTTGTCATTGTTGACAATCACCTATTTTAAAGTATCGGTATCGGGATATTACGCTTGGTATTACTTTGTATTGGATCAAAATTAAAATCAGTGGTATTGCCCATTTCGATGTGTGGCCAAAAACTGCATACCGCCATACTAAATAGTAAGTACTAGTACTGTAGTACGCCACCATAAGTAGTAATAGTATATAGTATATATAGTGTAGACGTATTTGATTTTGGATGCATGCTTAGTCTTGATTGTGTATGACCATAGAGCTCCAGATTAGTGCACACAGTTCAGTTCAATCATATTGTACTTGTAGGTTCACCATGCATAGCACAAATATCGTTGCTGTCCGAAAGAAAATCACGTATCTCCATTTTTGTGGATTTTTTATTTTAATGCCTCATTTGATCACATGAGCTGCTGTTTACACTATGTGGGAATTTCCTGAAGAATGGACCAACAGAAATGACCCAAAGCTGCTTGGAAAGACGTCTGGTTCCATTGACTTCCATTCAAATTAAAAGGAGTTTTTGGGCTCTCCTGTAAAGTTGCCCTTTTTGGAGATACCTGTTTTTCTTTGGACAGCGATGAAATGTTAAGTCTCTTTTGTTTGGTCATAATTAGGTGTAATCTTTGTCTTCTCAGTGAAAAAGGGAAAATGAAATATTGAAGTTATCCGGTTCTTGAAGAGAGTATGTGATTATGGTCTGTAGTGTAACCAGTATGTGGTCTAGGCCTCTGATCAGTGAGATTATTTTTATGGGGTAGTCATTATTAGAGCAGTGTGAAAATCTGTACCAAGCATTAAGCTTAGTAAAAATGCGGAACACCGGGGGTTTAATAACAGGAGCAGACGGGACACTTCTTGTATTCACACTCACAGGAAAAAATGGCTGCACCCAGGCACCACTGGCACACGGCTGCACAACACAGGACCACATGCATGGAGACCACAACGGCTGCCTTTAATACCAGATCAATGCTGCCGAAGGCTTCAGTGGTGTCGTGCCAATCAAACACTGATTTATACAAACATTAAAAAGGCCGGCTAGCCCATCTAAATAGGCTGGAAGGGAATCTTATGCCTGAAGAGGTGAAGCTAATATTCCTTCTTTCAGGGGTAGTCCACTGGTTTATCAGTCTTCCTGTATTATTCCTGTATTCCTGTTCTGAGCGGCCTGATGTGAAATGGCCCAGTGTAGAGAAACCTACAGACTCAGAATTCTTTACAGCTGTGGTGATGGGAACTACAGCAAATACATGGACATGCTATTTACTGTTCCAGTCCACCAGTGAACCTGTCGTCTGAGCTCTATATGGTATGTAATGTTGATGGTAAATAGAGGTTGATCTGAAAGAGACGTTTTCCTCGGGGACTAACATCTTTCATACATCCCTCCACCCTGAAGTGATTCAAATACATTTCAGGGCAATGCCTGATCACACACTTGCAAAATAACGTCATAAAATCAGGAGCCATTTTTATGGACTTGCTTTCTATGTGGGAGCTTTAGAGGCATTGAACACTTCAGACATCTGGTTCCCATCACCATCACTGTGAACAACTCAGATACAGAGGGTTTCACTAGAACGATGCATTGTACACCGAGTGACACGGTTTACATCCTGCTTAACTACATGGAATTCTTGAAAAATCAGTGGATGTCTTCTTCAACACATCCTCTACGGGGACCACGCTGCTACAATGCATCACTGTTCATTTGCATCAGATTGGTGGGCAGGTTAATGTTTTACATTTCTCCAGCATATTAAATTCAGCTGATAAAAAGAAAACATGCTCCGTCATTAGCAATAGTTGGTTTACTATAAAGAACATGTTAACTGTCACTTCCACAGGACGCCACTTGGTAAGCAGGATGTTCAAACTTTCCCATATGGCTGCATAAAAACGGATCTACATCGTGCAGTTTTACTTTAGTAAAACTTTAGCCTCCACTTTATACGAAGGCTGAGGAGAGTCAACCTGCCACAGCAGCTCCTCTGCAACTTCTACAGATCCACCGTGGAGAGCATCCTGACCAGCTGCATCACTGTGTGGTATGGCAGCGCCACCTCTGCTGAGCGCAAGGCCTAGCAGAGGGTGGTAAAGACTGCACAGCACATCACCGCATCTACCCTCCCACCCATACAGGACTTCTACGACAAGAGATGTCTGAGGAAAGCAGTCCACATATCCTCAGACCCCACACACCCCAGCCATCCCCTCTTCCAACCTCTGCCCTCCGGAAAGAGGTACCGGAACATCCGAGCCAGAACCACCAGGTTCAGGAACAGCTTTTACCCTAGAGCTGTCAAACTGGTCACACCAGCAGCACCTAACAGAACATGACCACACCACTAAAGACTGCTACTGATTTGTAGTTCCTCTACCTTACAGGACTGTTTGCACCGCACTTTAACTCAACCTGTATACTTGAACATCCAGCTGTGTTTTTATTTTGTTCTTATTTATCTATATTTATTTATCTATACTGAACATCTGTACAAAGCAATTTGGCTGTTACCGAACATTAAGCTGCTATTTTCCCACCTGCACTGTACACTTTATATATCCATAATGTTCAACCACATACTTACTGATACTGCGCTACTCTTTGCACATGTCCTGTACACATACTGTACTGTACTGTCTGCACACATTGTTTTTGTCTATTGTCTTTGCACTACACTATTTATATATATATATATATATATATATATATATATATATATATATATATATATATATATATATATTCTTCAACTGCACTGGAGAAGGAGCCTGACCGTGTTTCGTTATACTGTACAACCATGTATTGGTATAATGACAATAAAGTTGAATTGAATTGAATTTAATGACTAGCACTGTGAACTTGTACTCTGTTCTGCCACTACCCAGAGTCCTTTGCTGTTGGTCGTTTCAGACTGTACAGATAAAAGAGAACAGCAGCCCAACATCATTTCCCACGCTGATGGACCCTGGACCAAGAGGTTCCACCACTGTTCTTCTGTCAGCTACACAGTACCCAGTAGTGCACGAGTTCCTCAGCTGTATGGTGCAATGGGACAGACAACGAAGGCAGGGGTATATGGTTTCAATAGAGTTTACTGAGAGCCAAACTGACCCAGATGTATATCTTCATATTGATTTAGAAGATGAGAAATGCCACAACATTGATAATATACAGGAAGAGGAAACTAACGATTTACGCACAAACATTATTTACATTCATTCCATCTCTGTCCATCAAAATTAGAAGGAGGGGAAGGAGGGGGTTGGGCGACATTCATGGTGCTTTAGAGCCAATAAATCAGAACGAATGCAACAGTGACCGGGGTAAAATCAACTGGGCTACAGACGGAAACATATGCAAATCCATCTTTCGAGACCAATGTGACGAAGCCTACAAGCTAATGCAATAATGAAGAAGCTACGAGTAATTCCTTCTGATTGTGAAGTATCGGATCATGCAGGAAAAAAAAGACTTATAAAAATAATGAGTCATTTGCTGGTTACACTAGGCATTACTGTTCATACACAGCTCTACTTTTACATACAAGATAAATTTCTCCTCTTTAGTTATCACTTTGGTTTAGTTTAAAATGACTTCTATTTTATAAATTGTATAATTCAAAAACAGATTTGTTTAAAAAATGTTAAATTAAAACAAATAAAAAGTATGGAGAAGAAGAAGAAGACATGTACAATACTTTTTTTCCATATGAGCACTACAAAAAAAAAAAAAAAAAAAAATCAATCATACTTCATAATGCTTTTCTGTACAATATCTACAGGTTTGCTGGTGACGTTGAAACACCCCAGGAATGAGAAATCCATCTGGTGTCCAATGCTCAAATGAGGAATTCAGAGGGTGAGTAGTTTGGCGAGTTGGAGGTTAATAATGTTGAGCCGGGTTACACTGTGAATCTAAACAGAGCGCTGTACTGCACGGACACATGAGCCGTATCCCAGGCCTTTTAAAGTCGAGCCGATTTTTTACTTAATGAAGAAAAAAAAGAAAAAAAAAAATACAACTACAAAGCAACATAAAAGACGACAGGTATATACAGAGGGAGGTGAGAATTTACAACAGGTAGAATAAAATACTACATATACGCATACAAGATCCCAAAAACTCGACCACGTTAGTGTGTTACCACCTGCAACAGACGAAGCCAATTTAAAACGAGAAATTTCACAAATCCAACCAGAACCGAGAGCGAGTCTTTGCCCACACTCTCTTCTTTACTTTTTTCTTTTGTTTGGGTTAATTTACATTCAATATGCTGCCCAGTGATCAGGATTAATCTCGTTCTGGAGTAAACAAACAAAAACATCTGTAACCTCACAGAAGAAGAAGAAGAAGAAGAACAGAAAAGAAAACCAAAAAAACCCCAAAAAAACAGGACACTTAACACTTGTACTCTACACAATGAAGAGAACAGGAACTGATCCGTGAAAACATGGATGGAGAAGATAATCACTATTGCTAACATGCAATATCAAACCACTGAAATCCTTTTCACTCTAGGTTTAACTATTGCTTGCTGTCGTGAGCTTCGCAGGTGAGAGGTAGGCTCAAAAAGAAGCATATCGTTAGTGGAAGTAAATGACCTTACACCAATGCCACTGACAAATCAGGGGAGGGCGGGGGGGAGTCTCCAAATTCATCCGAGGGGGCCGAGCTTTAGATCCTGCCCTTTCTTACTGTTAGACTGAGCCCCTGTGTGTCACAGTACGACGTAGCAAAGCTTTCGCAAGACCGTACTGTACAGCTCAAAAAGCGATAGACAACAGTGAATCATTTTCCTACGGACGAGTAAACAATGTCAGCTGGATTTATTACCATCCTCTGTGCACATTTCAGAAAGGAAAAGTCAACCCAGGGTGACGGAAAAACAACTTGTGGAAACTACTTTACAAAACATACCACCATTTATATCTGCAAATGAACAAAATGACCTTTGTTTTTCTCCATGTGTGTCTCAACTGTGTAGCTCTGAAGAAGGTTAGAAAGACTAAGCTTTGACAGTTCAGCTTTCCTTCAGTGTCTTGTTCCAGAAGAGGGACCACTGTGGCTTGCGAGGGTGTCTGGAGGAGCCTCTACGACACAAGAGGAGCGGAAAATGAACTGGCTCTAGCACGGATAACAACTACGCGCACAAAAGCCTACAGCTACTCTGTAATGTGCATCATCTTAAAGGCTTATAAACATAGCTGCCTACTCTCTGGTCCACCTCCCTTCTGTTGCCATGAAGAAGAAAAAAAACAAACCAAAAAAAAAAAAAAAAAAAACAGACCCAAACGAGAATGCACACTTTCACACCTCCAAGCGACGCTGCCCTCCATCCTCAACCTGACAGACCGACAACTCTGCCAGTGAACAAAGCACAAAGTTAAAAAGGCCAAAGAAACGAAAGGACTTGACCAGAATTACCACGTCTTGTACAGACGACAACGGTAACAGCAACAAAACGTAATAATTAGTGACCAAACAATCACTACATCGATTTAAAAAAAGGAAAAACCCTCAACAGCTATGACAACATTAATAATAAAAACCCAGAATAACTCTTTAAATAGTTGAGGCAGACAAAAGTAAATAAGTGTCTCTCTCTCTCTCTCTCTCTCTCTCACGTGCACTCTCGCACTCTCTCTCATGAACTCAACATGCAGAGAGTCAGTCTCAACCCCACCGCACTGTTTTAACGCTCGCTCACACATCCACACACATTCATACGTTTAAACGTTTGCCGTTTCTGGCGCAGTCTTGTCTACAGGACTGCTGTTGTCCCGGCTTCCCGGAGCGTCCAGGCTTGCTGAGCGCTCGTGGCCTGGTTTGGAGTCTCTGTCTCCGGCACTGGCGGAGGAGGGCCCGGGAGAGGACAGCGAGCGTCCGGAGATCTTATAGGCCGCCAGGAGCTCCTGAATCCTCTCTGTGGTGGGCTCCCACTTGGCAAAGCCAGCATTGTTCTGCAGGAAGATGACTGCTGTTCCGTGAACGGCCTTGTAGTACATCTCCTCTCTGAAAAAGGAAAGGAGGTGACACAGTAGTCAAATAGACGGGTCGGGAGTAGGACTGAGCAACGGGACGGTGATCATGATTCATCAAGATCAGGACAAAACAGGCCATGAAAATGTTTCTCTCAAGAACATATCGTGAACGTCGTTCGTACTAACACTGATCAGCTGCATGCTTCTGTGCAACCAGAGAATCACCAGTGACGTTCGATTGGATTTAAAGCAGTGTAGTGTTTTAAATGCTGAATAAAAATCATTGTAATTATAGTTGGATATTATTGTGTCACTAATGTAAATATATAACCCTCTGGAGCATGTAGATACAGGTACATTTTAATTCCCTGGCAGAAATGTGGACATATTTGAACTGATGAAGAGATCTGACTCTGAGAGCTCAGTGATGAGGTTTCTCAGTACACTCATTTCTCACCCTGTGCATGTGTGAAAACCTGAGACAGAGCAAAACAATTTGGAGCGTTGCTGAAACTACCTAAACGCTTGATGGACTGAAGAATTAAACATCTAGATAATGTATGTTCATAAGTGACCGTGTGGCATGAAGTTTTGAGTCACGTTTATGTCACGTCTTGGTCTTTAGGGTTCATTGGTTGGTCACATTATTAGCTGCATGTAAACACACTGAGAGATTTTCAGCGTTAGGATTTCTACCACAATGAAAAGCGCCATGGACATTCATCCACTTCACAGAGCACCTCCAATATCTGTGTTATTTTATTGACCTGCTAGCCTATTTTTATATTTCATATTCCCTGACGTCTTGTTACTCTCAATAAAGGATCAATTCAGTATTTGTTAAACTCCATCAGTAGCATCTTATATAATATAATGAAGGAACGATTAAATAAACAAGGTACTGGATGGTATAAATACTGGACTTCCTCAGGAACAAATCTGGAAAAGGTTAAGTTAATACAACTGTCTGTAAAAGCACTTTCAGCTGCCAACGGTGTGAAAGGTGCTCTATAAATAAACATTTCTTCTTATTATTATTCTTATTATTAATACTGACTTATCAACTAGATTGTTTATATTTATATTTATCTTTTAAAAATGTTTTACTTATTTTGCAGACTAGTGTATGTACACCGAAGACACACTACGCTTAATCACACGTACAAAATGGCTAATGAAAATTGCAATTGTTCATTTTCTGAAAAATAAAATCCATTTATATCCAATATTAAAAATGTTTTTAAATAATTTTGTTATAATTTTGTGCACAGGATTTTGCTATACAGAATGAACAAGAGTCTGTGTATACATTGCATTTGAATCATTTAAGAACCCAATCTGTTGTAGAATATGTAATTATTCGAGTATTATTTATTCATTAATTCTTACAGGCCAGTTCTACCCTGAATTTCAAAAGCAATAGGCCATGCATCATTTCGTTGTAGCCACTTCCTCAGTAGTGCAAACTGTTAGATTAGCATTTTCCCCTTTTCTGATTGTTTATCCTGCTGCTGACAATGTTAACACAGCAAATCATAAAGACTAAATCATTAGAACTAAATCAGAATCAGACAAGAGTATCACAAGTTGCCAAGTAAAAGGTATTGTCTAAAAGTACAATTTAATAAGTGAGCTAATAGATTTACATCTCAGACCTCTAGTTTCAGGAAAACTTTCCAGGGCTAAGACGTTTAGTAGTGGTGGTGTAAAGCAGAATGGAAGTCTGTGAAATACAAGGCAGGAAGGAGACTGACCTCTTACAGACATGCTGAGAGCCACTACGATACTCATGTTCAAAAGCGGGCACCGTCATTTGGTGCCTGCGGAACCGGCTGTTCTCCATCCTTGTCAGGGCTGGGGTAGGGGGGTCACGCCATTCGGGAACAAATATAATGAAGGACAGTGGCTCACTAGAGTTTTCAAGAAGGTCCTACAAAAAGAAAAAAGAAAAAGAAAGACATGGGCAGTGAAGGGGGAGAGAAATGGACGGATGCATTGCACCACATTTTATTTAAACATCCAGATGCTGTGTAAGGGATCTACCACCAGTGAAGCAGGAACAGGGTGCTAAAGGTGCGGCAGCACCCCCGGATCTCGGAACTTCATTTTGACATGCAGTGAGGACGTGTGTCCATTTAAGGTAGTATTGCATTTTCACATCAACAGGCCAAATCACTTCCTATCCCAACTACTGAAGGCTCTGGGTGTGTGTTATTAAACCACAAGCAGACTGAGGTGCAAGAGGCATGCAGCAGATTTAGAGGGCAGTTCTGCACACCAAATGTACTTAATATAAAAATATATAACAGTGCCCTGTGTTTGTGCAACAATGTGACTGGTCTGCATTTTATTTTGCATAAAGTTGGCAGTTGTTTAACGTGTCAATTTTTATATTATATATTATTATAGTTTTCATTACTATATTATATACTATATTATATAGTTATATATACTATATTAAGAACAACATTTCCAATAACAAAAAGGCAAATCATTTTACAAAGATCATTCAGCATATCATGGATAAAGTGTTTTCAAAATACTATAAGATCTCATACAGTGCTAGTTCCCTACAGAAACGCAGCCCTGAAAACAGGCCTGAATCTCAGTTTATAAAAACCAACCAACATTTTCATCACAGCTTGTAATCCGGTCACAATTTTGCCTAATTGATTCAGTAACATAATTACTTTTTCCAAAACATTACAGTTTAAATGATTTTAATAAAACTACAATAACAATGCATTAGAAATCCACCTATGTAATATCTGGGCCCGTTCCTTTACCTAGTGTATGCACTACCTGATTGCTTGGATTGTAGTTATGGGCAATGCAGAGTGAGTACGCTGTACAGCTACCAAGGAGGTAGACTTTTTATAAGTAAATTCTCATTAGATTTAATTAATTGTAAGTAAATAATAAAATGTTTTGATAGTCAAGTTATAGCTAAACTTGAAACAACTTTACATTGCTATAAACTTAAATGGAAAACATTCTCATCTGAGAGACGTTCAATACATCACAACAATGTCGCTTACTTCAAAGTGTGTGACCATGGCATCCATGAGCTCCTCACAGAAAGGGGGGTTGGCTTCGAACGACCCGCTGACAGGGGTGAAGCTCAGAAACGGCCTGACGGAACAATCACATGGCAGTAAATTCACTGACATTAGAAACAGAGTTACCACTGTTCATAGTGAATGCAGAGAACAGCTGAGGTGACATCTCGCAAGCACTTCTGCAGACATACCCTCGAGAGCCGAAGAAACCATCAATGTCAGGGAAGGCAGAGCAGAACTGCTTGAAGTAGCAGTTGAGCGGTGAGGCGAAACACTCGAAACTGACCCCAAACTGCTTGTTGAGAGCCTCAAACACTGGTACAGGCAGAGCCCCCTGTAGGCCGGTCCCCTCATTGACACCAGATCCAAACATCACCTACAACACACGATCGCAAAGTGAGATTAAGACACTGACAGTGTGGGTGGTCTAGGAGGTAAACGCTTTATACAAACACTTCATATGAAGATGCAAATATGCGCACCTGGTATCTCTTTATAAGGCACCATACACGCGACAGGAACTTCTCAAATCGTGGATCATCAATACAGCTGTATCGATACAGGAGCTCCTGATAGGGGTTTTAATAAAAGGCTTGGTCAGTGTTGGTCATACATTAACAACACCCCTACGTTTAATAAAAATCACCCAGACTGGCCCTTCTATACGTTTATGAAAAAATCCTACCAGTTTAGTGAAGTGGCCACGATTGACCTTCACCATTTCTCCTTTATAGCGCAGACAGGCCATGTCATTCTCAAAGTGCAGCTCAACACGGGGCTGGGGAGGGGCCGGTATAGACAGCCGGACTGGATAGCAATACACCAACCGGTCCTGCACCTCCGTACTCTCTGCTCCATCCACTACAACACACAAACAACATTTATCAGAGAGGGTCTCCGCATCTATGGGTCTTCTCCTTCCGGCATGTGCTGCAGGGGTTCTGAAGTAATTCAAAGAAGTGAACAAGTTGTGCTAAATCTTCAGCAAAGCATGGAGCGGTCATTTAATAATCTGATATTTTACATTAGGGCCAAATATAACCTATATTGTAACCTGTATATACAGAGTCAGGGTTTTTAATCAGTCAGGCCCAATTCTGTACACAGTAACTAAAACTTAAACTCAGCTTTAACATACAGCATAAACCCAACCTAGCATTGCTCTCCCTCTCTCTGCTGTCCAATGAAAACCATGCATCTCAATTTTTGTAGATTTTCACTATTAAGCATAATCTGAACACAACAGCACAGAGTGAAATGCTCATCATGAAGTAGGGCTGCCCTCTAGAAGTCGACGAGTAGAATCGTCAGTCGGAGACTCTAAGTCGACTGAGAACGCTTCAAGTCGACTGACAACAGTGACATGTTATTTTTTCGTAAAACAGACTAAAGCTTACAGAAATGCAAAAGAACTTTAAGAATTTATATATTTAAATACATTTTAATAATTATTAAAGGGGGAATAATGAATATATATATGTAGGGTCTAGCTGGGCTGTGACGCATGCTTGCTAAAAAATTAAATCCACGTGACGACGTGCGATAGCGGTTCACCGCTGATAGAAGCTAAAGCTGTGAAGTTGAGAAACACTGGTGGAGCGATGTCTCAGAGAAAGTCTGGAGGAGGTTTTGTAGAAGAGAATCTGAACAAATTAAACCGAATTCTGCTCGTCATTCAGTCAGACATCCAACACTGCTCCAAACAAGAGAGCTGACTTTCGCTTTAGACGTAATGGCTGTTTACGGTGAAGGAAAAACGGAGTGGAGACATTTGTTTTATTATAATTCTGTTATTTTAGAACCTAAATTACAGATATTTATATTTATTCGTCTCCAGCTGAGATTATCTTTATTTAAAGATAAGTACAGTCACTTAATAAGCCTGCTGATAAACGAGAGATAATGATTTCAGCGCGGGGAATATAATAAACAGTTTCAGGTTTACTGTTCTTCTCTTCATCTAAAATAATTTCTAGACTAATCTGGTTTTATTTAGCAGTTCATTATTTATGAGAGATGAAAGACGAAGGGTCCTCCTACTGAAGAAGCTGTTAGAAGTGAAGTTAAAAAGACTAGAAGCTATAAGCGCTAATGTTTAGCATTAATACGCGCTGCTGCCCGACGCTGTATCCTGTAACTAAATCAGGCTCCACTTCAGATCGGTCAGTATAAGCCCCGCCTCTTTTAGTTCAGAAATATGTTCCTGTGACTCTGCTGACTTTCTAAATGAGGAGGACGACAGATCTGAATCGTATGCAGACTGATTTACTGATTACTAGATAATGTACATGGAGACATAACACGAACGAATAGTCGAATCGTCGGCCAGGACGGGCGAATCCGATTCGACTGACAAAATTCTGAGTCGGGTACAGCCCTAACATGAAGGGAACAACAGTAACATAACCCAAAACCCCCCTGGAAAAAAATTCCATTGACTTTCAATGAAACTGAAATGAGGTTTTTCCTTCTCCTGTAAAGCTGCCATTGGGGAGATACCCGTTTTTCTTTGGACATCAATTATATATAACTTTGGAGAAGTGAGCAAGAGACCTCTCATGAGAACTGCATAACAGCTTAGTCACACAATAACTACTATATAATTTTCTTTTTATAATAAATATAGAATATTACTTTACATTTGTGCTTTCAGCAAATGTAAATATGTCTGAGGTTTAGTTTTACCAAAAATGCTGCTATTCATCTTAATCTTTAATAATAATAATAATAATAATAATAATAGTAATAATAATAATAATAATAATAATAGTAATATCTAGTGGCACTTCAGGGTAAGAAACACATTTATAAACCACTTCAGGTATAAAATGTTTGTTGGATTAAACGACAGTTCAGGAAGTCTTTCACCACGTCTTTCTCTAACCTGCGATGTTGCACTCTTTCAGCAGGTTGAGGTGGGCCTGGCGGATTCGCCGCACGTATTCAGTGGAGATGTGGTAGATTTTAGAACAGATCCCCTCCACCGAGTCCTTAGCTACAGCAGTCACATGAGGCCCACACTGCTTCCGCAAGTGCTCCAGGCGATCCTGAGAAAAGCCCAGCAAAGTCAGCACTTGGGGTGCCATAGCCCACTAAGGGGGCGTATGCCACCTGCCACACACGTATGTAGAGAGAGGTGGACAATACCATGTAGTCTTCTTTACTGGCTGAGTGGTCTCTCCTCAGCCAGTTCATCGTGTCTTCAACGTTCCACTTCACAACCTTTCTACTGTCAGGTGTGGCATTTCTGTGGAGAAACAGACGCTGCTGTAACATCATCATCATCATCATCATCATCATCACCACCTGTATTTCACCTCCATCCTTAATATCGCCAGTATGACAGTATACCGTATATACAGTTATACCAGTATATGAAATATTACCTCGATTCAATCATCTTCTTTGCTGCTTCTGCGTATTTGAATAAAAGTTTCCTGGCCTCCTCCTTGTATTTAATGCGGGAGAGCCTAGAATTCCACAAATGAAACACGTCTTGTTCTTGAAGAACTGAGATACACACATCTCATGAGAAAATCACAGCTTTCAAACGGATGCCTACCTGATGGGGATGTCATTCATGACCTCTCTGAACATGGAGGGGGAGACGGCGGGGTCACACTCGCTGGGGAGCAAGGGGTCTACTCCTTTATCCACCACCTTCCTCTCCAGCAGCCAGCGATTGAAGGACTCCCGTGGCGGCTCTATTCCTACAAGGTCCAAAACAAGATTTTCAGTAAAGAAACACTGAACCAGAATCAGCTTGAGAAACACGCGTCCGATCCTGTACACTGACTCGTGACTCTACCAGGAGCGTTCTGCTTTGATGCAATCATATTCCATTTCAGCCATATTTATAATTTAGCTTGAAACTGATGTCAATCAAACAGTAATAAGCTGGCCTAAAACCTCAACTTAAAATTACAGGTTATACTGTCAACACTGTCTTAATTTTAGGTAGGGAAATTTAAACTAATTGACCACAGGGCATGTGAACCTCCTCTATAGGAGTTAGAGCATTGAGAAGCAGGCACCAGGATGAATGACGTAGTGATTAGGACTTCTGTTCAGCAGTTGTGGCATTCTGCAGTCTACCGTGAATCCTGCACAGTGTCGGTCTGGCCAAGAAGACACTATTTAAAACATCCTTTTCAGTTACTGCTGGTCTGAGGATGCGGTAATGAAAGCACACTATCGTAAAAAAAAAAGAAAAAAAAGAAAATTAAAGATTTAAATTACAAATCAAGAATATTGTTTTTTTTAAATACAGTCATTTTTAAAACCATAATGCATACTGTTTGCAGATGCGAGGGAACGGTGCATTTGTCATTTTCAGTTCACTCAGACATGACACGTGAGCAGATGGATATCCGGGCTATGCTGAACTATATCACGACATTCAAAAAGTTACTGATCACTCATGTGAAGTAGAGGTGGGTGGTACAGACCACAGCACCTACAGAATCTTATGATCTCGATTTTTTTAAGTTTGAAAAGTTGAAACAGATGAGAGAGAAAAAAAAATCAGAAGTTTTACAAAAAAAAAAAAAAACCTAACAAAAATAAATGCAACTATTTTAATTCAGAGCTTTACATACCGAGTGGAGCTGTACTAGGTCCACTGTGGCAGGACTAATTATGCTCTTGTTGTAAAAAACATGCAGCACTTCAGTGTTCTTTAAGCACTGTGATTTATTACCTGCTCATAAACATCACACTGGCCGCTTTAAATGTCAGGAAGACGTATGAGTTTGAGTTTAGCTTCTGTACCAGCAAACTCTACTCAACAGCTGATCCTTAAACGCAGAAACATCAAATGGGACTTTATCAAAACAAGGAACGCTGCCTTCACACAATCAGCCACACATGCTAAACCATCAACCCTGCAAGATCATCAGCTGGGTTCTGTATTCACTCACTTTCAAACTCCCACACTGAACTGGAATCTGTTAATATTGTCAAGTACCCATGACCTTTTAAACACACTTTTTCAAGGCTGCAGAACAATTTTGAGGCCAATCATTTGTGCACCGAGATGAAAAGTCCTATTATGTAGTGCAGCAAAGGCTCATACTCTCCTCAGAACATAATACACAGAAAGCATGACTCATGCCCTGTGGTTGTGCACTGCTCTGCACTCCGAGACAGCACACAGGGCTCTCTATGCAAAGCAGCTTGTGTTGCTCCATGCCTTGACATCACACCTCTGCCTAAACCGCTCCGGTCATTAACACTCATTCTTCATGACAGGAGTGATCTTGAGTGTGGCGCTCCGTTCAGAGGAGAGGGCATTAGAGGAGAGGTCGGCACGGAAGGACAGTCTGAGGAGCAGATAAGGTGGAAGGAGGAAAACGAAAGAGGTGGCACTTTGTCAAGATCTCTATTACGGGCTTGACAAAGGCTCGGTCACCTTCATACCTCACCGAGAACAGTGCGAAACCAAGACTGTTCCAGGAATGACCACACAGTTCCACCGGTGGGTCCTTTTCCCGCAGTGGCTCCATCACTTCCCCAGGTAAATAAGACACATGCACCACGCGATGTAAAACAGGACTCATCAGGCCAGGCGACCTTCTTCTATTGCTTCGAGGTCCGGTTCTGATACTTGTGCACCCCTTGTAAATGTGTTCGATACCGGACACGGGTCAGTCTGACCGGGCCCTCCGACCGGTCTGCAGTTATCCAGCAGGATGTGCTGGGACACAGTCCTCCGTAATGGTCATTAAACATTTCTGGAGCTTGTAACCGTAGCCTCTCATTGGGTTCCAGACGGGATAGACCCTTTGTGCTTTGATGAGCCTTGGACACTAAACACTCTGTTGCCGAATCGTGGTTTATGATTGCTGACTAGGAGCACCCAACAAGACTTCCTGTTTTGGAGAAGTTCCAAATGAACTCGCTCAGGTCTTGATGCCTGTCTGTTTCTCACACATCCAGCACACTGACTGGGAGAACTGACTCTTCACTTACCACATGCACTGCTGTTCTGAGATAATCAATGTTACTGGCTTTATCAGTCAGTGGTCTTAAAGCTCATTGGTGTATATAATTAACCTGTTTTACAAAATTCAAACGGCGTCTCTTCAGTGTAAGAAAACTGATACTACTTGACCTTGACTCGGGACTGCACAGCTGAGTTGAAGGAATTTAACGTAAATATCTACACGGTTTAAAATACAATTGACGTAGTGATTAGGACTTCTGTTTAGCAGTTGTGGCATTCTGCAGTCTACGGTGAATCCTGCACAGTGTCGGTCTAGCCAAAAAGACACTATTTCCAAACATCCTTTTCATTTACTGCTGGTCTGAGGATGCGGTAATGAAAGCACACTACCGTAAAAAAAAAAAAAAAACGATTCAAATTACAAATCAAGAATATTGTTTTTAATACAGTCACTGGGACTGTTTTACAAAATTCAAACGGCGTCTCCTCAGTGTAAGAAAACTGATACTACTTGACCTTGACTCGGGACTGCACATCTGAGTTGAAGGAATTTAACGTAACTATCTATACGGTTTAAAATCAATTAATCTTTGCATAATTTTTACATTTTATTCGGGAATTTCTTAACATCAAAACCGAGTTAGACAGGATTAGTCCACCTCATCTTTCTCAAGGTGAAAATTGCATTAATAATAAAAACCTTGTGCCCTTAGACGACTGTCAGATAAGATGTCAAACAGACATCATTCAAGATGATCTGAAATATGACAAAACACACATCTGCACAAGCTACCTTTAACGTGGCAGGCACACCATAGGTTTTAATAGAGAGATAAACTGGTTGCTTATTCGACATACTGTATTAGCTCTACCGCTTCAGAGAGTTTGCTGAACGCGATAATCTCCAAAAAGCCGAGTCTGGAGCTTAAACAGCTGCAAGATGCTATAAAGATTCAGGCATGTACAAAGAACTTCACAAAACAATATTACAATAACATCCCCAGAGAAATCACAAACTAGGCACAAGGGGACAGCTAGTCTCTGAGACTCCTCTTTGACACATTTTAGGAGGAAATCTGAACAAATGAAGCCCAAGAATCTTTGACATGTTTTTATTATTATAATATAATTCATTATCTTCTAGTTATTATATCCAGTGAAGAACTTTGGCATTTCTGCTGCAAAGGCTCTTAAAAAAATAAATACAAGACTCTCAACGAGCAGAAAACCACTTCTAGTTCACTACATAACCTCCACTGAACTGTTTTTCAAAAGCTAATTTGGCAAACTTTTACTCTAAATATTTTAAACCAATCAAAGTTTTTTGTTTTGTTTTTTATTCCTAGAACTGCATCTTTATTCTTAAGAAGCATCGTATGAGGATGGCATGCGACGTCTCTCCGCTCAATACCAGAAGGCAACACTGATGTAAGAGTAAAATACCTTTGTCCAACAATTTGGAATAAATGACATTTTCATTAATAGCTGTATCTTTATAGCACTGGCATCAGCCATCTTTTATGGAGTGGTCTGCTTGGGGCAGCAGCATCTCGACCGCTGACAGGAAGAGACTGAACAGAGTCATCAAGAAGTCCAGCTCTGTCCTGGGGTGTCATCTTGACCCAGTGGAGGTGGTGGGGGACAGGAGAATGAGGACTAAGTTTAAACACATGCTGAAGAACCCGTCCCACCCCATGTACCACTCTCTGGAAGCACTGGGCAGCTCCTTCAGTGCCCGGCTGCTGCACCCACGGTGTGTAAAGGAGAGATACCGCAGATCCTTCCTTCTGGCCGCTGTCAGACTGTATAACAGCCGCTCCCCTCAGTAGTCTATTTCTAAACTAGTCTATTTCTATTCTACTATGGGCAATAGAACCCAGTAATCTACCTCCATTCTACTACGTGAAATAAAACTCAGTAGTCTATTTCTGCTTCTACTATGTACAACAGTCTTCTGAATTTAAATTTTTAATATTTAATTATATATTTTTCTGTAATTTTTGTATATAGATCTTATTTATTATTTGTATGTTTCCTGACACGTCTGTTTTTTTCATCTGTGCTGCTGTAACACTGCAAATTTCCCCACTGCGGGATCAATAAAGGATTATCTTATCTTATCATATCTCTTATCTTCACACTCAGGTATCGTAAGGCTAAGCCTGCAGTGGTTATTACATAACTGCTGGAGGGATTTGAAATGACCACGGTCAGTTGCCACAGGTGTTAAATTGAATCAATAGATATCACTAATATGTTATTACACATTTGCACGGTTTATGTGCATGACGCATGTCAAAATACCAACTTCATTAACGATTCAGATTTTGAAACCTTGAGAATCAGCCGACATGATTCAATATTTTTACTTCAAAAATCTAAAAATCTTTCAAATGATCCATTTTTAATTGAAGCACAGGCTAAAACTACCGAAAGACTCCACAGAAGAACCATACAAGTAACCACACTGCCTCACACAGTGCGAGTATGTGCCATTTTAGGACAGACCTGTTAAGCACTGGACTGGATTGTTACTATAGGTACTATAGGCAAAGTAGACCCTTAGATGATTCAATTTCTCAAATACAATATACAAATTCCTAAATGATTTCTCAAACAATGATTGGAAGGTCACATATTGCCGAATTTAACAAGCTGTACAAGGTACTTATCTAAAAGGCTTCGACAGCTGTGCAAACAGCGATTCACAATGAACGCCACTTCAGGCAAGATCTGTTACAAGAGATGGATAAGGTATCTGGTATCAGATCTGTGCTGTCTCTCATGCTTGACTATTTATAGTCAAATAAACAAAGTTTGTCACTGACGCAAGTGGGCTTAGGTTCAGAGGTAGGGACATACCCTCGCGCTGGGAGCACAGCTCGTGGTAATGCTGCCGGAGTTTGGTGGTGAGCTGGGCACGCTGTAGTTCAATCTCAGGGTGGGGAGGGAGGTAGTCGTAAGGGGCTCGCTCCTTGATCACTGCGTTTGTCTGAACATCCAGGTCCCAGTAGATCCTGAAATGAAGAAGTCATGGATAGGACATCAGCACGGCATACAAAGAAGCTCCGTCTAAAGCCCCGTTTATGAAAACAGAGGCCACTCTGATGGGCTGATGAGGTGCACTTACACAGATGGCCGATATGGAGCTGGGGCAGGGGTGCTGGGTTGGCCTTGCTTGTCATCCGAGGTGGAGTTCCAAGGCTTTGCTCCAGGTGTGCTGGGTGATATTGGGATTGTTGGGGTGGTTGGAGTTACAGGAATCTCGACCTGTATATGGCAGGAAGGAATTGAATTACCACTAAAGCCAACCATCATACCAGATCACTGTTTCTGTTTAATCTATCTGTTGTATGCTGACTTCATAAAATATAAATAATAGAAACAGTACTCCCTGGTACTAATAATCCAAGACTGTAAACATCTAAGAGCTAATACAACATCGCCACATGATGATATCTTAAACATATTTTTTAAAAGGTGTATTCCACTGCTGTATTTAATTAGCTTTATGGAAAAAAAATAAATAAACTCACCCTTGGCCTCTTGAAGCTGTTAGGAGCCCCTTGGAAAGCCTCCTCCGATGGGCGTCGTTTGCGCTGCCCATTGCCCAGTCCGGTGTCCCCTGCCCCCTCGCCTGAGGCAGGAGCTGCGTTCAGGCCAAGAGGATCAGACTGAAACAGCAGCAGAACCAAACATAGCACAGTATCAGTACTGAAGCACTGCCTGCCTACAGATGCTGAAGACACAAGGAATATAACCAAAGCCTGTCAACTTCTTTCCCAGGCTCTTTTCCCCCCAAGATGAGGTCAAACGGGCTGATTAATCTAAACTTATGAATCCTTTAAATATTCAGCGAATCATTATCCACCATGTGACTACAGCTCATTATTTCTGATCTACCTCCACAGGACCTCACACTTACGGCATTTAGCTGACGCTCTTATGCAGAGCGACTTACAAGACTTCCAGGTTCTAGCTCTTGTCCACAGCTCATTCAAATACAGTTAAAATGGTCATGCTTCTACAGACCAACAGATCAGTGAGAACAAGGAGGTGGGACCTTAGAGGCACTCATTATAAATAAATGACAATAGCAGATGAGAAAATAGAAGTTCAACTATACACTAAATCTTGCATATTCTTCAAATGAAAAGTCTGAAGACCACTGTTTGTGAACTGCATGCATCATGAATAAGCACTTGAATAAATCCAAGCTCGATGTATTCCAAGTTGCTAACCAGTTCTTGATTTAGACGTGCAATTTTAGCAAAACACCCCGAGGAAATACAGCCTTTAAGGAAAGCCTCTGGAAATTTCTGGTCCACTTACGATGACGTCATGCTGCCCCAGGACTGGCATCTCCCACAGCGACTGGTTGGTGAAGCGGTTGAAGTAGTACGGCCGGTTCTCCCTCTTGCTCCAACATTTTGCCCATCCAGCCTGAATCAGCTCATCTGAGAGAATCACCAGACTTACTATGACGAACGTCATTAAGTTCAAAAGACCTGTCCTCAGTGAGGATCCCGTTAATACAACGTCACACTACAACGTATATGTTTCAGATGAAGGTCGGTAATTAGTGCTGAGCGACATGACAACACCTCTAGTACCTCACCATGCTGACATACTGTGATATCGCCTTTTCTGGTTTTAACAGGTAATGATCAGTACACCAGGCAACCAACAACGTAACTCCTGGCGCCCTTCTTGCCAAGCAGAATGATTTCAGTCTAATACTGTGTTGTGTGCTGCACTGGTGGCATCCAGGATGCAGGAACACTTCTTGTGTGCTTAGTATTGTTTTAAAAGAACTCTTTTATAACTTTCTTGTTATACAGGGGTTGGACAATGAAACTGAAACACCTGTCATTTTAGTGTGGGAGGTCTCATGGCTAAATTGGACCAGCCTGGTGGCCAATCTTCATTAACTGCACATTGCACCAGTAAGAGCAGAGTGTGAAGGTTCAGTTAGCAGGTAAGAGCACAGTTCTGCTCAAAATACTGCAATGCACACAACATTATGGGTGACATACCAGAGTTCAAAAGAGGACAAACTGTTGGTGCACGTCTTGCTGGCGCATCTGTGACCCAGACAGCAAGTCTTTGTGATGTATCAAGAGCCACGGTATCCAGGGTAATGTCAGCATACCACCAAGAAGGACGAACCTCCACCAGCATCACGTAGTGACCTGGCCACTATCCTGCAAGAAGAATGGCTTAAACTCCCTCTGACCACTGTGCAGGACGCAGTATACATCATTCCCAAGACGAACTGACGCTGTATTGGCCGCAAAAGGAGGCCCTACACCATACTAATAAATGATTGTGGTCTAAAACCAGGTGCTTCAGTTTCATTGTCCAACCCCTGTATATGTCTATTAAAAAAGACATTCGGCCAATTCTCCACGTGTCTGCTTTGTGGTTTCTAAACAAAGTAATTCAGAGTGATTTGATTTAAATATTAAATCCTAGAGAAACTCAATGTGTTAAAATGACCAAAGGTCTGAATATACAGTTTCAATGCATTCATGTTGGACAGGTAGATACAAAGTCTTGCAAGGCAAACAGACCTTGTTTTTTCAGGTTTCCTACCACGTCACCATCACCAACCTTATACATTCAGTATAAACTCAGACGGCTTCTATAGACAGGTTCACTAGCCAGTTTGGATAGTAAACAAAATGGCCTGATGAGTGAGTTTCTCCACAGGGAGCCATGTCATAACCAAACACTCCAAACGACCTTGGTGTTTCTAATACTGTGCGGTATTATAATATTTTAAAAGGAGAAAATACGGAAAGAATCCAATCTAAACTGGCAGGTTGGTCCAGAATGTAGGACTGAATGATTTGAGACGGATATCTAGTAGTGATTTCTCTGATCAGTGTTGCGACCGTGATTAAATTGCAATTATTCACTGGGAACTAAATCCAGGTCTGCTATTAGGTCAGTAAGACCAGAGCATCCCCTTTCCCAATTAGCTGTGGTTATGATGTCACACATACAGTCCTTTGGCTGCCTCTGATTGGTCTAACTCATCTACAGGCAGTTTACAAGCTCTGAGATCATGTTAAATGTTCCCTATATAAGACAAGATTTCAATAATCCACACTTTTTTCACTTCCTGTTCTGTTGTACTGCACTTTTAATTTAATTTAACTTTAATTTATCTGTTTTATTAACAGTATCACACAACACCCCATCCTCGGACTGTCACAGACTGGTGTTTCGTCTTGTACTGCACTTTATAAGCCTTAATCTGCCTCCATATCCAGGCTGCTGCACTTTAATATAGATATACTGCTACACATAATGTAAGGTTTACAGGTATGTAAGGTGTTGTGTGTGTGTGTGCGTGCGTTTACATATGTGGCAAATAAAGCTTGATTCTGATTCCGATCAAATTCAATTCCAATTTAAATTGAGGCTCGTGTGATTTGAATTGTAAATTGTGATTCATCTTCCAGCCCTATCATAATGTGCATATGATTATTTGGTTGAAATTTCTAATTCATGGAACTGAACGTATATATTCCTCTGATGTATTGGGAAAATATCACGATACTGAACTTTATCAGTAGGGCAGCATAGTGGGACAGCGTGGCCTCTCAGCGAAATAAGCCTGGGTCCGATTCTGTGTGCAGTCTGCATGTTCTCTAGGCAGTCCTTTCCTCCCAGTGTCCAAAGACATGCTGCTAAATGAACTGGAGATGCTAGAGGTGCGTGTGAATGTGTATGTCCGTATATTTGCCCTGCGATGGACCGGTGACCTATCCAGGATGTGTCCTGCCATCCACCAGGTGAGCACTGGGATAGACTCCAGCGCCCAGAAGGATCAGCGGTGTAGACAGATGAACGCTATCAGTGTCGTCCAGCACTAACTGCAACCATGTTAGTCAGATGAACACACACCTGGCAGCTCTTGGACGGGCTTGCTGGTGGAGGGTGTGAGGGGTGACGCTTGTGAAGAGGACCCGGTGGGCGACATGACCATTCCCGAGTCTCCCTTTACCGTTCCGTGGTTTTCACTCGTCATAGCTCCTCATCTGTCCTGCCTTTCACACCAACAGAGAAACACAAGCTGACACGACTTGCCTCACAGGGTGAAATGAGGGCGGCCTTGTTTACTAATTAGCATGCAGACGTAAACATCTGCAGCTGGCACCTTCCTATAAATGAAAACATCTGGCCATGATGAACTGGAGAGCGTGTGGATCAACTTCAACCCTGTTGGAAACATCAGGACATCAGCTACTCATTCATGGAGCTGCAGCTTTTACAGAGAGGCGCCAAAACGTTTCATTGATGGAGAAGGAGACTCTCCCCCTCTCTCACCGAGCACGTCACCAGTACAGCTAACAACACTGTAGCTACTGTAACACTGTACTGTACGATTCAGCCATTGCTGTGTTGCTTAAAGGTGCGAAAAGGCCTTAAATAAAATGTTACGTGCGGACTAGCAAGTTCAGTTAGCTGGGTGAATCAGAACTTGTCTCCTGAAGTGATGCTTGTTCTGGGATGAAAACAACTTGTCCGTGATTAGCCTGCTAGCTCAGATGCTAACGAGGGATTGTTTTTATTATTTTCAGGGCAGCTCATAACTGGCGCTGATGTAAACAACATGCAGGCATTAAAAGAAACGTTTCAGGCAGATCATGGTGGGTTTTCCGAGGCACACGGTTCGCTTCGCTGCCTTTAAAAGTCGTTAAGAGCGCAAATGAGCGCACGCATGCGCCTGCTCCAGCGCCCACCCCAGAATCGAGCCGGCCGAAAACAAACACGGAGGAGGAGGGGAGAGAGCGCTGGGCAGCCGCGCCGCACAACAAAGGCGACAGCAGCACCAGCGAACCCGGATGGGGGATACGTGGGGGGGAAATAAGAGGTAAAAGATGAGCAAAATAGCGGGCCATTCGGGACAAGCGGGACCTAAAACCGACGAGGACAGACGCGGGCACCGGGGCGCTTGCTCAAAAGGGGAGGAAAGTGGAAGGTTTAAGCGCACTCGGTCCGCGTCTGTCACAAACCCGATTTTAGGCGCGCACTTTGGATCAGGGAAACATTAGACAAGATGGCGGGCTGAGCCTCCGCGCTCCCTGTGCGGAATATCGCCCGTTTATTCCGTGCACCGCGCAGACGTGCAAAGTTTGAGTGCACGTTCGTGTGCTCCGTACATTCCGCCGCACGTCTGTTGCCGCATCTTGCCTGTTAAATAGCTGAATGCCTTACCTTGGAGAGGTTTGCTAGGAGTCCTGTACAGGCTTTGCTCTATTCGGTCCGGACCCGCCTCCGCCTCTCCCTCCCCACCGACTCCGCCATCTTGTATCGGGCACTCAGACCTGAGCAGTGCGCATGCGCCGGTTTGATTCTCCTGCGCGCGGCTGCTCGGTAGCAGAGCGGAGCCATTTGCAGAGGGGCAGGTGTCGGGGAGCCGTGTGTATCGGTGTTGTGGAGACTGACCGTTTCGACTGGATTTAAGAAATCTCCGATGTTCTGGTTCATTAAACGTTCTTCTTCTGTAGTCAGGTCTGTCTGTTTGGGCTGCGAGACGAAGATTTTCAGGTCAAAGTAGCTAACTCGGCTAACTAGCTAACGGTCAAAGTCACCTACGTTTTGCTAGCTAAAGAGCTAACCAGTTATAAATATATGGGATAAAATTTAAAATGCTCAGACTGTGCTCTGTTTTCAGTATTCTCATTAGTTGAGTGGGTTATTATCCCCTTTTTGGATCTCCTACATATTTTAAAGCCTGAAATAAAGGTATTTTGAGAAGCTGTTGAAACTGTACTCCGTTTTGATTGGTCCGTTTTTTTATTCTGATTTTTGACAAGAAATAAATTCACTGTAGATGTGTATGCAGGTAATATGATAATATTTAACTGGAAATAAATGTATTAAAATTGGGTCGCTGTACATTTTGAGTATATTGTGGATATTGTCAGAACTTTTAAAAACTCTGACCAAACGGCATGCTGAATTAATTTAATAAGTAAAATTAATTCTGCAGATAATTTAGTCATTTAGTTTATGGTATATGTGAATGATAATCATTGTGTGTACTAGCTTACCAAACCTCAGAAAGTAATGTAAACTGAAGAAGTGGCTGTGATCATTGGAATTAAATATTGTATTTATATAGTTGTCATATGTGGTATCTAATAAAGTAAATATATCTACAAATTTGAACTGTTTTTGTTTGTTTTATGTGTATTTGGTTTGTAAGGAATACCACCAATACCAAAATTATATAAAACTAAATTATTAACACAAAAGCAAGTCAATAAGAGTGATTTGATGTGACATTTTGGCCCTCAGCTGTGTACTACACACTTATATAGTATATACTAATATAATCTTAGTTTAATCTGAGTTTTGGATCTTAATACACAAAATATTAGCATACTCTATTGGTATGAAGCTTATGTCATACCAAGCTGGACTCAAACGAATACACATTATTTACTAGAATACATTCATTTTTACAGACTGTGTTGACAAATTTGGGTTGAACTCACACCTGCTGTCACATCACCATCCACCAAGAAACAAAAAAAAAATTGTGAGAGGCTTTCAGTTTCCTGTTGCACTGTGGGACTGTAGGGTCCATTATTACTCTACTCCATAACCAATTGGTTCCAAGTGTGCATTCTGGATTTTTGAGAATATTCAACTTTGATGTTTACATTTACTGTACCATATACTACATACTCAAACACTAGCACATATTAGCATAAAGTGTGCAACTGGAGAAACTCTAGGATTGGAACCGAAAGGCCTTATGCACAAGACCTTGTTTTACAGTGGTGTTAGTATAATGTAATCCATTATTGAGGGAAGGGTACTTGTTGAGGGTGATGGAAGACAAAAAATGTATTAAGATTATTTTACCATCATCAGCGTGACAAAAAACACAGGTAAGATGGTGCAAGTTCAGAGGTCATTCTGGATAGTGGCTACATTGACATTTGTGGTTTATATACCATGACCCCAGGTTCGCATCACCATCACTCCAAATATTGTCTTCTGTATTTCACTGCAGACCACTCTGGATGGCATTTACATCTGAATGGTTGAATTTATAAAATATGAAAAACAGAATAGTAAAAATCCACTGATGGCCCCTTTTAAATGACTTATCTTATAACAGGGTTTCTGAACCTGTGCCCCTGTAGTAGTTTGTAGTGGTCTGAATATGTCATTATGTTCAGTATATTAACATGAATTCATGTATATTAATGTACATGTGCTCAAATAAAAGTATAGCAGGCTAATTAAAGATCTTCAGATTGAGACAACATAGCCACTGGCTAGCCATTGATGGGGAGGTCTCTCAGGCTGCTTTCCCAGCTACCCTTTTTTCTTTCCCCTAACATCACTGCAAACATATCATCCAAAGAAAATTGTGTATCTCCATTTTTACTTTTATGCTTTATTTGAACACCGCAGCTGCTGTCTTGTTATAAATGGACGAGCAGAAATGGCACAGAATTGCTTTATGCAAAAGTCTGGTTCCATTGACTTACGTTAAAGTTAAGTTTGGTTTTCTCCCTCTCCCGTAAGGTCACCATTTTAGACGTACTTGATGTGTTTACATTTCCATTTACATTTCTGGCATTTAGCTGACGCTCTTCTCCAGAGCGACTTACAAGGTTAATCACATTACAGGTAGGCCAATGTAGTGTTAGGAGTCTTGTCCAAGGACTCTTACTGGTGTAGCACAGCATAGCCACCCAGACCAGGATTCAAACACCAGTCTCCCGCAAGTGTAAGGGTAGTGGTGTTATCCACTGAACTACACCAACCACATTATCAGGTGGGTCTTCGGATGGAAAAGGTTGGGAACCTCTGGTCTTTAACATTTGTGTGGTTTTGTGTACCAAAGATGGCCACAGCTTATTTAACATGATTGTTTTCCAACCTGTCTTAATCCCTTAGAGTGAAACAGGCTGTTTTTATTACTGGGCCCTTAAGACCGAATGCACTCTGCTGTGATTGGCTGATTGTCCGGTATTCAGGACAGCACTCAGGGGTGGAACTGGGAACGTCCATATGAGTGGATGGAGCTAAACTGCTATAGGCCGAATAAGTGGACAAGGTGGTTCCTGTGACATCACAGACCCCTGGATCAAAACAGGCTGTTTTTGCAGCTTAGTTTTCATATATGGACTGTATGGACTGGGGAGTGAACGGTAAAGGTTCAAACTTCCCTTTATTTAAAAGGGTTACTTTAGTTAATGTATAGCCTCTTTATAGTTAATGTAACCTCTTTAAAAGCCCTTAAGGTCCTGTAATGCGTGTAAAGCACTGATTACTTCACATTTGCTGTTTACCTAGTTACCATGATAGACAGACAAACAGACACAGAGATAGATAGATAGATAGATAGATAGATAGATAGATAGATAGACAGACAGACAGACAGACAGACAGACAGACAGACAGATAGACAGACAGACAGACAGATCAATAGATAGTTAGACAGACAGACAGACAGACAGACAGATAGGTAGGTAGGTAGGTAGATAGACAGACAGACAGACAGACAGACAGATAGGTAGGTAGATAGACAGACAGACAAATAGATCAATAGATAGATAGACAGACAGGTAGGCTGAGAGAGACAGACAGATAGATAGATAGATAGATAGATAGATAGATAGATAGATAGATAGATAGATAGACAGACAGACAGACAGACAGACAGACAGATAGACAGACAGACAGACAGACAGAAAGACAGATAGACAGACAGACAGACAGACAGAAAGACAGATAGATAGATGCATGCTGAAATGTGTACAGTAATTGCATGTATGATGTCCACCTTAGCTATGCATCTGTCTCATAGTCTGTTTAAGGGGTAAGAAGAGGTCGGAAAATGGTCACATAAACATAAATGTGTTTTTATTACTCAGCGTTTTCAGTGGACCTTGAGGAGGGCAGATAAACGGATGATATGAGCCCTTTAAAACAAAGTGGGGAAGGTTCGGTTTAGCACGATAAGGGTCCTTTAAAGCTTTGAGCCACTGGCAGCCAGGGCTACATGGAAGCGTCAGTAATCAGGAGTTGGGTGTTTGGGAATCTGGTGTAGGGTTAGGAGAGGGACACAAGGCCAGCAGCTGGGAGGATTTACTCTTCAGCCTTGTCACTCATCCGCCTGGCACAAAGAGCATGTGATGTAAAGCAGGCTTTGTGCCCGAGATGGCCTCGCCGAGCAGAACCCAGCAGGGACGCATGTTACAATCAGCCCTTAGCTTTTTTTAAACGCCACTAATTCATAGAAGCGTGCAATTATCCTTTTCCTAGCGTGCTATTTGTTCCGCAAGGCCTGCCATACACGCTTCAAGATGTACCACCTTTGACCTCTGTGGTTTAAAGAAAAGGGGTTTAACCATATAGCCGGTGTGGCTTCAAATGCTGTTCCAAGAAGCCATGAAGTAATTTAAGGGTCCCGTTCAGAATTAAAGAGCAGCAGTGCTGTTCTGTTGAGGTAAAATCAGCACCATATAAAAAACCCTGAACACTTAAACCCTAACATCTGCTTAAAAGTGTCGCGAGGTCACTTTAAAGCTCAGCTCTGGCCAACGCTGTGAAAGAGGATGTGTGAAAGTTGAAAGAATCTCAGCTGTCAATACAATCCGCTGCTCCCTTAAACGCCACTGCAGAGCGAATGGTAACATACCGTGTGTTTATGAAAGAAATGACTGTCATTATTGTAGCCGCAAAGTCATATGACATCAGGCAAGGAGGGCAACACCCCTTTCCCCAACCTGCCCATAAAAACTCTGAGCGACATGAAAGGGGAGCAGAAGGAGAATGGGCTCAGGAAGGAGGAGGGAAACCCAGGATTAGAGGCGTGCAGTCACTTCAGAAAGCCACTTGCCAGTGTTCCTAACCAAGAGGGACAAGTCCTCGTCCTCTCCATCCAGAGCACCAGACGTCCACTCAGTGTTCCCAGACTGCTGTAAGTATTGGGCGGGCTTCTGGAAGTCTTG
>JAMWET010003175.1:97500-105000 GCA_024036415.1 Prochilodus magdalenae
TGGTGACCTTTATCTTCCCTCCCAACAGCACCGCAATCCCACACCTCCTTCTGGATGCAACTAGTTTTTAGTGTTCTCGTAATACAACACCCTGAACTTATTATGCAGATATGTCATACTTGGGTGGGCAGTATAATAATAAATAAATAATAATAAGATACAAACAATATGACAGTATATATTGCTATGGTGATATATTATGTAACATTACAACACAGTATTGTGGATATCATCAGTACACTGACCAACTCAATGTTTCCTTATAAATAGAGCAAAATGATTCCAGTTTAACTGGATTTAGCACAGCAGTATTCCAAATATGCCTTCAGCTCAATGGCCACTGGGATAGGCTCCAGCACCACCCGCGACCCACAAGGATAAGCAGTTTAGATGATGAATATGTGGGTATACCAAATATTACTACCTTCTGCACACTGAGTTCTGGGATAGGCTCCAGCACTCTCAACCATCCAGGAGGATAAGAGGTTTAGATGATGTCTGTACTTCAAACATTAAATAAAAATCACAGTATTTACAGTTTTGATAGTATTATTTTTAATGTAGCACTGCTGGAACTTCGTCTGTTCTTGAAACTGATTTTATTGAAGTATCACAATATTAGATTTTCGTCCGGAGCCAAATTACTTGCGTGTGTCAGCATACGTCTGATCCACAGGCTAATAAATACGACCAAATTAGCATTAGCATTAGCATAACTCTAACATTAGCATAACTCACTGAACAAAAACAAGAAATCATCATTCATTCATTCTTCATTCAGTCCAAAAAGGGACGAGTCCAGGGACAACCTTTTACCTGTCAGGCAGAACAAACACGGGGCTAAACTGAGTATGGTGTCAGGATAGCAGGCTAACTGGCTAACTGGCTAACTGGCTAACTTTACTTGGTGGCTGTGGTCCTCCTGATCTGATGAGTCATTTCTCTCCTTTGTGTGATCTGTTTTTTCCATTGTAATAATCCTGACAGTTACCACAGTTTGGGCTGCTGTAAGATATTGAATAATGTTAGCCATCTGTTTTCCCTCTGCGTTCACTAGCTAATCAGGAAAAATCAAAAAGCCCCAAAAGGTTCCCCCCACCTTCGAGATACATCATGAGGAAGGGTTTCCTATTCTGTAAATTACATAATCTCTAGAGCGATGGTCACCAACCTTCACCATAGAGATCTACTGTCCTTTAGTTACAGCCTTAAGAGGAATTATGATATGATATATATAATTATAAAATGAAAAACAGAAAAATGGAAAAACTGTTTTTCCAGTTCAGCAGCCAAAATATTATAAAAATATCTAATGTTTTTATTTATGAAATAAGAGGGCGAGGGCTAATAATAATAATGTACTGTAATAATATACTGATATAATAATAATAATGTACTGTACTGTAATAATACTGAAATAATATGACCTTGTTAAAAAAAGCTACCATGTATATATATATATATATATATGCACTTCTCTAGCTTTCATCCTTGTGAGATTTGTCTCTGAAGGGTCTCCAAAGTGTAGCATCGTAGGCAGGGATGTGGCAGGGTTATGATTCTGTGGTTGTACAAGCCCATAATTCATATTCATATTAAATATTCTGGCAGGAAAAAGAGACCTGTGGCTACAGAAATAACACCCGTGGCTAATACCCATCTCCCATAGCCAGACCCTAAACACACCCCTGGGCAGCTCCAGTGATGTGGAGAGACAGAGACGGCAGCTCTCAACATACGTCAGACGCCATATATGTTTGGCTAAGAGAGTGGCGCAATGCAAACATGGTGGACTACTTGTAGACTGCATGGCTCTACCTGGCAGTATGACTAAAGTCTCAGGACAACCCCAACCCCCCTCCCTGTCCCCACTTTTAAACCCTGGGTTACCTGGTGTCCTGAAAAGACGTTTGTGGTGATGTTGTGGACTCGGTTGATACTTGCTGGCTTCTGGTGGAGTTTCAGTAAAATAGACCAGCAAGTGGCAGAAGTGGTCAATAGGTAGCAGAAGACCCCCATATTGGCCAAAACAAGCACAATGCAGGATGCTGGTCCCCCTGATCTGCTCTGGTCTTTTTTAGGATTTTCCGGCATGTTTTTAAAAATGTACTGTAAACGGGGGCAACCGGGACATTTCTAGGGAGAGCTTCAGCTGAGGATCACAGAAAATGGGGATATGTGGTCACCCTGTCTGACCTAGCACACACCCTTCCCCCTTACCTAATACTAATGCTTCTGATCCGGCCAACAAGGACTTGTTGATTCACCTGTCAGGTCAGGATCGAAACTCCAGGATCTCCAGGACCAGGGCCGGTAACCACTGCTCTAGAGACAACTATAGGAGGCAGATAAACATATTCACAAAATTTAAGGTTTCCTTGTGTTTTCCAGTGAAGCACGAGACACAGAAGTTTGTGGAGGAGGAGCTGGGAAACATTACCATGCCAGAGATGCACGGCAAGGACGGACGCTTCCAGTACTCCATTACAAAGTAAGTCAGCTGCAGTCTGTGTTTACACTCCGAGGATTATGCAACTCTCAGAGGAATCTTTATTAAATGTCTAGACAGAAAATGACTCAAATCACTCATTACAAGTTGTTCAGTGACGGGTGTTATCCCAGTTGAGGCATGGTGCTGCAGTAACCTCTCAAACAAAGTCAGAAATAAAGTAGGTAGTAAAACTAGAGGGTTTTGAGCCGCTAATGACCCAAAAAGTGGAATCATTACGGTCAGATAATGAAAGCGTTTACCACTAATAGCTTACAAATGCTGAATTATTTGCAAGAGTTGATCAGTGTAATCGGTAACAGGGATAAGTTAGCAATGAGTGAGGTGAATATCCCAAATATACAAAAAAAAAAAAACTATATATATATATTTTTTTTATATATATTTTATATTATTTTATATATATATATATATATATATATATATATATATATATATATATATATATATATATATCTATATATATATATTATTACTTTTTTTTTGGTCTTTTTGGGATATTTACCTCACTCTTTGCTAACTTATCCCTGTTACCAAATACACTGGTCAGCTCTTTAATACATTCTCCATTAGTCTGAAGAATGTTTCCAGTAGGTCAATTTAAACATGCAAATGATGCAAATGGTTCGTTAAGTGTTCATGGTGTTCAAGAGGGTCAGTTTTGGCTTCCCAGGACCTAACACATGGATCAGCGGTTAACCTAGGTTCAGACACTAAGTTCAGACAGGTTCAGGCTAATTCTCATGACGAGTTATGATAAAAAGTAAAACACGTGAGACATGAGGAAGACCTGAGCAGCTTTCTTTTTTTTTTCCAAGAAAGGAAAATAAGACAAAACCAGAACAAAAATGAGTCACCTGCGACGGAAGCGTACGCAATTACGTTGCTGCAATTTGAACATATATACAGTCACAAAGATCCTGGTGGGACTCATCAAAATCAGTTCCTGTCCAAATTCTGATTGGTCCAAGAGCTGTTTCTGATGTAACTTGACCTGGACTTGACCTGGAGCAAGTTAAGCATGATGTAAGCTGGTGAGGTTGTTCAGTACAGAGAGATCACACTAACCCTTATTCCTAAACTTGTGCCTCCTCACAGTGTGAAGATAACAGAGCTGAACCTGACAGCTGAACTGAGTTTCCAACCTACAGCTGGACTTCTCTTTGAGGTGCACAACTCCTCCATCACCATCAACTTCCAGAGACGCATAGGTAGGGGTTCGGTGCCATGCTCAAAGGCACCTCAGTCGTTACTGTCGGTTCAGGGAATCAAACCAGCGACACTCCGGTTGGAAGGCTGGTCCCTTCAGCCCACTTCTGCCCAGAGCTATGTGGTTTATGCGCCTTGCGTAACAATGAAGATTGCACATTTCTACTTCATCCAAAAGTTTGAAATCTGTATTTCCGATATTATAACACCAATCTGGTTGTAGACCTGTGTATAAAACAATTCAAATAATATCCTTATATATATATATATATATATATATATATATATATATATATATATATATATATATATACTATATATATATATATATATATATATATATATATATATATATATATAATTTTAAATGCTAGGGCCTGTGTGCCAATGATGTAGTACGGTAAAACTTTACTGACTCTTGAAAATTCCTTGGAATATGGAACATGTTGTCCAAATCCTGGCTAAGATGAACCTGAGCAGACCAGTCTTTCTGATAGATGTCTCTTGCTTCCATAAGCTACGATGATGGTCCCATCAACGCCTCTGCAGACGGCGTGAACATCCACACCGCCCTTGATCTGGCCAAAGATGAGCAAGGCCGTCTCAAGATCTCCAATGTTACCTGTGATGCTTCCATTGCCAAGATGAAGGCCAAGTTTGGCGGAACCCTTGGGTAGGTTCTCTCTACACACTGACAGATCATCCTATGTTAATGTTCACAACTGAAGGGTTGTTTGGAAGGAGAACCCTCTCAGAGGAAGCACTCTTTAAATCTTTCAGTAGATGGTCCTTTTAAAGATTTTGGCTTGGTGGAATTTTTACTTCTACATCACCCTCTTAAAGTTCTTGAAATATCTCTTGCTGGTTTTCCACAGAGCCCTTTAAAAATATATTTAATTTTAAAAGATCTCTCTCTAAAAAGATCAATCCTTCCACTCATGCCACTCATTCCACTACGAACCAAAACCACACAGTTTGACAGAGTCCTCAATAGCTTTCCAATTAACACCCACAGCCACAACTAGACTAAATACCAGCATACCAAGACTAAACAAAGACCAAAGCTGAAACACAGATGGCGCCTGCCCTTTTCCAATATGCCAAACCTTGAATACTCCTGGTCAAAGTACATGGTATGTAAGTTTTCTATGAGAAAATAAGTGAACACATCCTCTACAGGGAACAGAGAACTTAGGCCCAATCCCGTTTCACCCCTTGACCCTACCCTTCCGTTTTACACGTTCACATCTAGGGGTAGGGTTGTCCTGAGTGGTGTTGAGATGGAGGGGTAGGGTGAAGTGTTAGGGCTACATGGCGCTTCAAACTGAGATTTTTCAGAGTCACACTACAAACGGAGTGTTATGAGAACAATCCCAGAATGCCCTGCGAATCATCGGCAAGATGGCTGCACCAGCAGCCAAAGAGACCCACAAATATGAGTATGATCACTGTTTAAAAGCTGCTGTACTGCAAGACAACTATTAATAACCGTACTAGGGTTTAATGGGCATTTTAATGATGCGCTCAAATCTCAAATCTCAAATTTTTCATTCCACCTTAAATAGTCAAGTTCTCGTACCTGAGGCTGCTGCACCATTTAGGGTGGAGCAGGATAGTTTGATTGTGAAACTGGCGATTAAAAACTCAGCTTCATATCATTGAAGAATTGTTGCTGGCGATAATAAATAACTGTCACCCCTCCTGGAAGACGCATGGTGCCCTAAATGTATTTAAGCAATGAGGAGCTGAACTGTACCCTCCTCTACTGTCACTGCAGACTGGCAGGGTCGCATACAGAGCACTGAGTGAGAATACTGCAGTCGGTCTGTAGTCTATTCTGATAAGAGGTGGTGAGAAAAGAGAGGTGCAGCACGATACTATTGGTTAATATGACTGTCCCCACCCACTGGTGCACAGTGATGTAATCAAAACTCAAAAGATTGTCAAAAGTCAGTGTGTTTTAATGGAAGATTATAAAAGGATTTTGTACAGGGGTTGGACAATGAAACTGAAACACCTGTCACTTTAGTGTGGGAGGTCTCATGGCTAAATTGGACCAGCCTTGTGGCCAATCTTCATTAATTGCACATTGCACCAGTAAGAGCAGAGTGTGAAGGTTCAGTTAGCAGGTAAGAGCACAGTTCTGCTCAACATACTGCAATGCACACAACATTATGGGTGACATACCAGAGTTCAAAAGAGGACAGATTGTTGGTGCACGTCTTGCTGGCGCATCTGTGACCAAGACAGCAAGTCTTTGTGATGTATCAAGAGCCACGGTATCCAGGGTAATGTCAGCATACCACCAAGAAGGACGAACCTCCACCAGCATCACGTAGTGACCTGGCCACTATCCTGCAAGAAGAATGGCTTAAACTCCCTCTGACCACTGTGCAGCACGCAGTATATGTCATTCCCAAGACGAACTGACGCTGTATTGGCCGCAAAAGGAGGCCCTACACCATACTAATAAATGACTGTGGTCTAAAACCAGGTGTTTCAGTTTCATTGTCCAACCCCTGTAGATTAAGTGTTATAAGGAGACCTTAAGAGTTAAAGAAGAGCCTGTGCATAGTGTAAGGTTCTACTTCAGTCTTTCCTAGAAAAAAAACCTTTTAGGAACCTTTATTGTTGAGGGGTAGTAGCAGTGGGATAGTAGAGGTCTGGTTATATTGTATAGTTTATGATTTGATATTTCATATTAACATTTGAATACTTTTAATGTTCACAGGAGGGTTTATGACTTTGTGGCGACGTTCCTGACCACGGGAATGCGCTTCCTGCTAAATCAGAAGGTTTGTATTTTCAGGCTGAGGAGGCATGTCCTTATATACTACTAAGTATATTTTTTCTAAGATGGGCATGATGTTTACAGAGGTTGTAAATTCATTGTAGATTTGCCCAGCAATGAATCACGCCGCGCTGGTTCTGATCAACCAACTGCTGGAGACAATTCCAGGTTAGACAGCACTTTTGACTGTTCCTGTATCCGAGTATTTGGAGGCTCTGTTCCTGCATGACAGGTCCAGAATGTCCTGGGAATGGTGGAGGTGTATGAAGTTGACATTTACTCCCAGACGTTTGTTTACTTGCTTGTGTTTTCCTGCAGTGCGTGCGGAGGTGGATAAATATGTGGGCATTGATTATTCGCTCTTGAGTGACCCTGTGGTTACCGGCACTAGTCTTGATATGGACTTCAGGGTGAGTATTTTATTACAAGCTTGGGTTATATGTCATATTAGGTGTATCTTAAGTGAAATGAATACAGATCCCATCTTGTTTTTGACATTTCTGTATAATGTGTCTCTCTACTACACAACAATTTTAGGTGATTTTAGTGTTTTATGATTTTCACTGGAAAAGCTTATTGTCCAACAAACCTAAAAAAAAATATTCTGTCAATAGGTTGAATTTATAACTCAGCTGTATTTGAATAAAGCAGTAGAATGAAAGTAATGTTTTATCTATTCATTTTAATGTTTTAAAAGATATATATGCTCCTTTTCATGTTAATGCCTGGAACAATTTCCTGCACCGTTGGGACAAGGGCAATTTAGGACCGTGTGAAACATCGGAAATCATGTTTAAAAGGAACCTCCAGGAAAGGTTAGGTTCTTTAACTGGGAGGATAGGTTGAGGTATGGCTGCGTGGCTGGTGATCATTGCAGGTGGTGTTCAACTGACCTGCCTGTTGTCCAGATCTGTCTCGCATTGAATCTGTGTGTCTTATTAGGTTTAAAAGGCCACAAACGGTCACAGAGGAAAGGTGATGTAACGCAGTG
>JAMWET010003175.1:110000-157500 GCA_024036415.1 Prochilodus magdalenae
CCTGCAGGTAATGATCGATATGCTCCGCCATCTTGTTTGTACTGTTTACTACCACTGTGCAACACCGTCTGTCGGTGTTGATGACGTATCCCTTCACTTTCTGGTGAAACCTGGTGCACATGCAGACTGGTTCCCTGAAGCCTGAATGGAACCAATTCAAGAAACGGAATTTTGGTTGTGCTAATAGCAAAACCACTTGGGGTGGTCCAGCCTTGAGCACCAAGGGCCAATGTGGTTACAGTTTTCTGTTCAACGCAGCGGAAACACACATGCTGCTAAAGATGGATACCACCGGATTAAACAAAGCAGGTGCGTTTGAGATGGTTAGGAACTAACACCCGCAGCCACACGGGCCCTATGAGTAGAAGACTGGACACCTCTGCCATAAAGGCTCCGTAAAATCCTAGACTAAGTAAAGACTAAAACTTCAGCAGCTACAAGGGCTACAGTGTAAACTGGTTTACAGACGTGTGTGGTAACACTTTGGGCCAGCGGCGAACCTCCGAGCCTTTTAAGGGATTAAAGGTTTTAGCACAGTGGTTTCCAGTGCCAGGCCTTGGGAGACATGATCCAGCCCACAGAGATCCTAATGAGCCGAATTAGCTGTGCTAGATAGAAACCAAGATACACACAGGCCACGACAGGGACCGGAAACCTCTGGATTACTTTAATTCTCCAAACATCTGCCCACTTAAACCATTAAAACGTACACGTCATTCCAAGCGGTTTGATGAGAAATGCTCAGTTCTAGATAAACTTACTGAGGATGGTTCACGTTGACTAGTGTTCAATGCTTTTACATTCTACCCCGCGAATGGTTACAGGAAACAAGCATCCAGCTCCAGTCCAGGAGACCCACTGTACCGGCTGTTGCACACCTGAGCCAATTCATCAGCAACTTCCTGACTATGAGTAGGAATGCTAGATGCGGGGTTAATCTGAACTGCAGGGTGGTAGTTACCCTGGAGTGAACTTAAGATTGAGGGAGCAACATCTCAAACAGAACCTTCACATAAAAGTTGCGGCCGCCTATTTCTTTCCAGTGCAGGTATTCATTCGAATCAAGTAGGAGCCAGTTATAGATGTGAGCTTCTGTTGGGTTGGAATAAAATCCAAAGCCAACCAAAACACTTGACCCCTTATAGAAAAAGGCCCTTTACGATTTTAGAGGTTCTTCCTAGAACCTTCATGCATGTTTACATTCTGACTTAAGCATAGGTAAGGGTTAATCCACAAACATAAGTGCACTATGCCTGCAAATGAGCCCTTTCCTGACTGCATATCCAACACATATCCAGGCAAACTGCCTACAAAGTGAAGATAAGGTTCTAAGGGTTAAAGAACAATCCACTGAATGAGTTTTATGGAACCCAAAAAAGGTTCTTCTCTGGTTTTGCATATGTATACATTAGGGCACTATACAATAGTGGGTTTTATTCCAATCAAGCTTCTTTAACCAGTGTATCGAAACAGCTGACTTCAGGTTACTGAACTCTTCATCCACATCTGGTTCACGCTTAGAGAACCAGAACCAGTAAGTTTGATTAGTCAGGGTTTGTTACAGCCAAGCAACAATCTACCCTCAACCACATGCAGTCTTTAGAATATCTGATTTATTAAACTTTAAGAAAATCACTAATCAGTAAAGAGTTTTGGAAAAAACCATGTGTTCTTAATTTCTTACATCCATTAATCTCACCACTCGAACAACGCCAGAGCAATAGCGACAAAAATCTTTAATATAAAAACAGAAACAGATTGTGAAGGCACACAGATGTCCATTTTCCACCTGCCAGCAAAGCATTTGAAGGCAACCCTGAGCAAAACAGTCTAATCACAACACAACATCTATAACCTCAGTGCCGCAACACACGATCCTTTTGGTCAAGAGTTTTCGTCCCGTGAGACGCGCCAATAAACACAAAGTTAAACAGTCCCTAGTGAAGAGTTTAAAAGTAAACGGCAGCCGGTTAAATGGTGCACAGAAAACCACAGAGTACCATTTGACATTTAGACAAACTGCATTAACAAACCTGTATAGATCATCTTAAAATCGAATACGAAAAAATTAGTTGCAGTCAGAAGAGAACAGATTCAGCAGCTTTTGGCCAATACAATTAGCTGGATCAAAGCCTTACAGTTCAGTCCGGATCACATCTTCGCATTACACAGTCAAGGCCTCGGCCCTTCACTGCCCACTATCCCTTATTTACGCTTGTTGACGAACAGATCCACGTTTCTTCCCTTTGCCAAACCGTCAGTCAACAAGACGACTCAGATTAAAACGTAAGCCTAGCAGCCCACACGCAGCTACAGCAGAGTAATCAACAAGACGATTTTGATTATCCTAGACACAGACAGATGTGCTACTCAGCCAAACTCAAGTGCTTTTCACAGTGACTCAGTGCAAATTCTGACTAGACGACAGAGTAGAAGTCCCAGGACCAGCCTTAGTAGGGTTCCTTGGCGAGGAAGCGGCTGAACATGGTGTAAGCTGCTATGGGCTTATCAGTGGGCACCATGTGACCAGAACCCTGTGGGACAGACCAAACGTTAGTGAGTAATAAAACTTTAGTCATGTGCATCCAGAACTTTCACCCCTGTTCGGCTCCTCCTCCACTTCCACTGCCCGTCCCCTACCTCAGTACAACATCAAGAAAAGGAGAGAACACTGACAAATTGGGAGAAGGGAACAGCTAACTCCTTTCAGCATCATTTAATTTAATTGCCAATTGATGAAATGAGAAGAACTGCTTGAAAGCAAGCCCCCAGCTGCTACGCCGGGCCCACCCATTCACAATCATTCAATTTTTACCAAGTATAGAACACTGATGATTCTATAAACCCATTCTCTCCCATGCTAAATCCACTACTGGTTGTTCATGAGAATGGTATCAGTGACCTTCAGACCACTCTTACCTTGATGGTGAGGAAAGCCAGGTTGGTGTACTCCTTGACAAACCCGCCCACCTGCTGAGTGTGGCCGTTGAAGAACAGCCACGTCCTGCGTTCCACTTCAACCTGCCACAGACATCCTCAGTTACTGCCCCTGTGGCTTCACAGCAGGACATGCCATGGAAAACTCAAACTGCTGGATCAGAAACTCACCTTCTGCTGCAGAGAGTCAACAAACCACTCGTCTCCCAGAAAGTTGCAAGCCATGTCCACGTCACCATTGTACACCAGCACACGGTATTTCTGAAGGCAACAGTGTTAAAGATACGGTCTGTATGGTGTAGGTCAGTGGACAGCACCACTACCCGCCAAGTAGCTACAACCACACGAGGGAGACTGGGGTTCGAATCCCAGGCTGAGTGACTACGCTGTGCTACACCAATAAGAGTCCGTGGGCAAGGCTCCTAACACTACATTGGCCTACCTGTAATATGATTAACAAAGTCGCTCTGGATAAGAGCGTCAGCTAAATACCCTAAATGAAAGACAGCTTCTTCAGACTGTTCAGGAAGACATCACTGTTTCTTTCTCTGTGTTCAAATAAAGCCATCTTTTACCAGTTTGGGCAGGAGGTGTTCTAGGATCCTGGATGGTTTAGATTAATTTAGATTCAGTGAGGAATCACTTGAGGCATTAGATGTCTAGAGCCCTGTTTGGACTGGGGTTAGTTCTACAGGGGGGTGCTGCCGTTTCTCAGCGATTTCCGTCTGTTTGAATGCACCATGTCACTCGTTTTTACCGAATGTGTGCTTTTATGTCATCAAAAGATTCTAGCACCTTCCACTTTTTCCAAACCTTAGCTTGCATTGATCCCATGCAACTCAACATGCGGGCAATATTCAATCATACCCTGTGGAAAAGGAGTTAAGTTCGTCGTGCTGGGACACTTCTGGCAGCTTTGGGCAAGGCATTGTGCAGCGCAGCCTATAGCCTACATGTAGGACTTTACATGCACTTCAGCAATGGCCACAGGACGCTGTTGGATGGATAGGTCCCATTGGTGGAGGATTCTCACCTCAGTCTAAAGGTGGTTAAAGCTCCACCCAATACTTTCTGTGCAGCCCACATACACACCGTCCTCCACCATGCACTATGCATGCATTTTTGGCCACGACGGCAGTGTGCAAATCAAGCAGCCGCTCCATCTTAGTCATTCATGCACAAATGTGTGAAGCTGCAATACATCCCTCC
Organism: Prochilodus magdalenae; assembly: GCA_024036415.1. Taxonomy (NCBI): domain Eukaryota; kingdom Metazoa; phylum Chordata; class Actinopteri; order Characiformes; family Prochilodontidae; genus Prochilodus; species Prochilodus magdalenae. The sequence continues at coordinate 114,147 of JAMWET010003175.1, forward strand.
ACCTCCCCATGTACAACTGATCCGGTCTGAACAGGGCTCAAAACAGAAAAGGTGGCTTTGTGAGCAGGAATAAATAAATTAAGATAAAAACGAATCGGACACAAAAATGGAGTTCCAAATTTTCCACTATGGTTAATTTATAAATAAATAAATAAATAAATAAATAAATAAATAAATAAACACATACACCACACCCACACAAACGTCATGTCCAAGACGTAATGGAGACACAGTCTGGTTTCGTTAACTAAAATGATTTACCAAAAATGATGTGCTTTTGTTTGAAAGAGTTTATGGATTTTTTTTTTTTTTGCTTGTATTTGACCCTATATTCACCTTACAAAGCAGCAGAATAAGCTGGTAGACCATATTGATCCATGATTCTGGCCTTTTTCACACTCTGTTTTCTTAGTGCCCACCCTGACATTGTATATCCATTACTGTCTTGTCATACGGGATGTACAGCTACGTTTCGCACCATGTTCATTACATATAATAAAAGGACTAGCAGACAATCCACTGCAGTATCTTTTGTTCAGGCGTCTTTCACTTACCAGAGCACCCAGCAGCTTCAGATACTGCTTCTGCACATCCATGTAGATACGGTTGTAGTTAAGGTTCACCTCAGAACTGAACACAAACAAAGACAACACTTGAAATGAAACCTGTTACTCACCTGCGCCTATGCAGAACGTTCACTCCTAATACAGACTAAAACTAAAGTATAATGAGACATGAAGGCAAAACATCCATCCAGTCGTCATAAATAGTTCATCAACACCGTTGGATTAATCCGTTACAGTCCTTTTTTCATTTACAGATAGAAGAAACAAGGCAGGCCATGCATGTTAACGCACCTGCAGATCTCCCAGTCGAGTGCTTTTGGAGAGATGTGCAGAGCAGCCTTGACGTAGGGGTCATTCAGGTAGAGGGCAGACGGGGTAGAGTTGGTGCAGGGAGGATCAAGCCTTACTCCTTTCATGAGAGCGCTACCTCGCAGCTTCTGAGAAAGAGAAAGGTGGATGAGCGGTCTATTCAGAAGTACAAGAGATAACACCCCCCCGGTGAATTAAACGCCTTACCTGGTTCCACGATGCAGCCCACTTGTGTTTAATAAAGTTGTTGCCAAGGTCACGAATAACAAGCCGACCATCTTCAACCCTAAATCCAGGAGACAATACAGCACATAACTACATGCGACATGGTGGTTGGTGTAGCTCAGCAGATAACACCACTACTTGCCAGGGAGCTACCACCACATGTGGGACACTGGCATTCGAATCCCTGTCTGGGTGACTACGCTGTGCTGCACCAATAAGAGTCCTTGGACAAGGCTCCTAACACTAAATTGGCCCACCTGGAATATGATTAACCTTGTAAGTCGCTCTGGATAAGAGCATCAGCTAAATGCCATAAATGTTAATGTACATGTTGGCCCTGCCTTCTTTAAACCTTCAAAGAAACAAAAAAATGTTGTTTTAGGGGCATAGGGGCAGTGGGAACTTAATTAAACCAGTCGCATCCTGACATACTTTAGTCACGTGCTGTGGCCACTTAAACCCACATTGCAATGATGCTGAAACAATGAGTGTGAAACATGTTTTCTAGAACTTGAATGCTCTATAATCGGTTTCAGTGCACCAAACACCAAGGTAAGTGAACACTGGAAGTGCTCTTCTGTGTATCCAACAAGTCTTAAATCCCCTTCTTCTGCATCAAGCAGCTAAAAAGTTTGTAGCATGAATCAGTCGTATTGACCTTTGCACGTGCTGTGCCACAAGCACATTGTGATGTTGAAACAATATTCTGTTCAGCCCTATAAGGGACCCATATCCGATTTCATTTATCAAGTGAGGGGGGGGGATCGTTTCTGCTCATGATATTAGTGCATGCATTTGAGAGTTTACCAAACGTGCTCGACTACTTTGAACGGACTGCGAATGTGTGTAGTTCAGGAAAGGGTGCGTTTAGTGAGGCTTTAATGTGGCCTTCAGAAAAGGTGCGCGTTTGGGCACCTCCCAGAAAGATGAATGCGCACACGAATAAACAAACCACAAGCATGAACTTTTGTCATCCTCTGACCGTCCCAAACGGTAATCAAAACCTCAGAAAGCCACACACACACACACACACACACACACACACACACACACACACACACACACACACACACACACACACACACACACACACACACACCTCAAATGATATGCCTGTAAAAAGAAAACTGTGCACCTGTAATACAATCAACCTACAGAACCCAGTTTAATCAAGGTCACATCAAGAGCAGCACCAGCTCCGAATTACTACCGACTGAAAATCTACAGGATCTTTTCCCCAACCTTTAATAGCAACACACAACCATCTTTAAATGTTAACAGAGTTCCTTAAAGTTCTCACCTTGTCCCCACTCCTCCAGCACAATCAGCATACAGGTTATAAATATTCAGTCCAGAGCTATAGACAATAGCCTGCACCTCTGACACCTACAACAAGAGGAGAACGTGTTATACTAAATAACGTACAGATTAAAGAGCCACTTTCTCAGATACAAGAAGCAAAAGAAAAAAATCGCTTACGCTGGTTGAGCAGTTTGTATCAGGACTGTTGTAGAAGTTACACTTTTCATTTTTGCAGCAGTACTGCTGCAGATCGCTCCATAAACTGAGGGATGTGGGGGGGGGAGAACCAAACAAAACACATACATGAGTGCCTTCTTTTATACATCCCAGACCAAGTAATTGCTCTGTAAAGGTCCAACAAGCCAATACTTCCATTACAACAAGACTGTCAGGGAACGAATACTACTTTTGAGCCTTAGAGTAGACAAAGCAGTCCTGAAACGTCTGGAATCCAAGCAATGACTTAAACGGCACTGAGCACAAAATTCTAAAAATCTTCTGGAAATCTTGACAGATGTTTTGGGGGGAAAAAAAAAAAAAAAAAAGAAAAAGAAAGAGATAAACCCCAAACATACAAACAAAACTATCTATTTACAATAGTGAATAGTAGTGAACAGCAAAACTGTTCTGGTCCAAATCTGTTCTGGTTGACCGCACTTGGCTAGATCGTTCTGGTAGCAAGATGTGGGCCACACACCTGCCAGATTAGGGCAGTTCTACCATATCTGTGTCAGAAGTGGAACAGATGTAATTTGGGACAGGTGGGCCAAATGCATGTTGTAAATGTGTGGGCCACTTTAGGCTCACAGCAGATTGCCAATGCAGATGGTGGGCCAGCAGTGCCATATCTTTAACAGAAGTGGCCCACATCTAGCTGCTATATGGGGTTTCGCCCATTTAATTTATGCAATGGTGAAAACACGGCAAAATTAATAAAACTACTAAAAATTATTTACACCAAATTAAACAAATAAAAAAAAAAATCCAAAATTTTGAACTGTAACTACAGTCTTAAGATAGAACATCTTTCGGATCCCGTGGAAGCCATTTGGAGTGATCAGGGGTCACTAATATTTTCTCAAAATAGAGCAACATGACTGATGGTTTTCACTCCAATTTCCACTTTCCATCTGATGGCCTTAAAAACACGAGTAGTTGTATTTGGCCTGCTCCTAAATGGAAAGAATGAAAACCAGCAGCACCACTGGCTCATTGTCTACAAGACTGGTAATACCTGATCTAGGGGAGTTTGATCCAGGGTTATTCCAAACTATTTGCACTTATGACTTGTCTTGTTGGACCTTTGAAATATGACAAAGACAAAATGAAATGCAATGCAAGACACCTTGATCCAACCAGTCCATGGTAATACGCAAAATAGACCAGAGAATTGTCATTCAGCTCATAGCTGGACAGGCCATTTCCGACAGCTATACCCTAAACGACACACACAAACACGGGAAAAGAGAACACTGATAGTCAAACTACAGCTCAAAGCCACAACACTCAATCTTGTATTACCACTAAAGCCAAAACCACACAAACAGGCACCTGCAGGTTGATGCTACTGTCCTCCATAACTCTTTCAGCCAGGGTAGGGATGTAAATGCCTCCATAGCTCTCCCCAGTGAGGTAAAACTCATTCTTACTGTACTCTGGAAAAAGCTTGAAGAATTCCTTGAGGGCCAAGTAGTTGTTCATAGAGACCTAGAGGACAGATGGAGTTGGAAAACGGGAACTAGGAACCACCTGCAATATCCTTAAATATATATTTTTTTAATTCCTCAAAATTCAGTGTCAACACACCTCTGTATCATTGGTGGTGTACGTCTGATCATCTGAGTAGGAAAAGCCGACACCTGCTGGAGACTCCAGATATAACATGTTGGCAACCTGAAAATAAAGGAGTTTGGTATCAACACTGATCTGGTGAAAAAGGCGTTTTGCTGTTCAGACAAAGCCTGGGATTAATGAATTATTAGTTAATGCCCTGATCATTAACTAAATAGGAATTAATACATAGTTAATGCCCTGATTATTAGTAATTGAACAGTTTCACTTCATGTACGGTCAAATCAGACACGTGCTTATTTACCGCTTACTTGTCGGATGTGAAGGTTTTATATGCTTGTTGTTACATAACCTTATTTTATTTATGAAGGTTATTATTATGAAGGTCTCAGCTTAAATCTGAACGATACAAGTCCACTTTTGGGACAGCAACCATCAGAGATACCATATCTGTGGTTGGTGTAGCTCAGCGGATAACACCACTACCCGACAGGGAGCCACCACCACATGCTAGGGCTTGAATCCCGGTCTGGGTGACTGTGCTGTGCTACACCAATAAGAGTCCTTGGGAAGACTCCTAACACCACATTGGCCTCCCTGCAATATGGTCAACCTTGTAAGCCCCTCTGGATAAGAGCGTCAGCTAAATGAAAAATGTAAATATCTACAGGTCAGTAAACGCTCTGTGGACAAAAGTTTTTGGACACAGCTTAACAGTCTGAGGGGGCAAATTCTGCCCCCTCAGTGACACAAAGTATGAACATGGTGATGAAATCACATACCATATTCCAAGAATAAGGATTATACATCAGAGTGGTGCCATCATCCTGGATCTGTAACAAGAACCATTAAACCATTTAGCCAACAATCCCTACAAGGGTGCACTGACTGGGAAGCAAGTCGTAATAAGTGTTCATTTAGAGCTATGCAAACGGCTTACTGGCAACTAAAGGTAGATTTAAGGAAGTCTACTTAAACCTTTTTGAGAAGTTGATGAAGTTTCACAGAGAGTAATCACATGGCGTCCCCACCGAAATGCAAACTGAAATAATAAAAAAAAAATCCTGGTTCTCACCAGAAACGGCCCGTGCTCAGTCAGTAAACCATCTAAGGAGCTGCATCCTGGTCCCCCGTTCAGCCACAGCACCACTGGACTGCTAGCTGGGTTCTTCTGTGACTCCACAAACCTAAACAGGGTTTACAGCAGAGCATTTACAACCACAATAAAAAGGTTCCAGCACCTAGACTTTACACCTTCATCACCCTACAAGGAGACTTTCATCTGTGGGATCACAGTCTGGCCTCCAAAAAAAATAAAAAATAAAAAATAAAAAAATAAAAACCCACTACAGCTTAAGAATAATAAAATATGTCTCGATAAGCAAACAAGTAAATAAACACAAATAAAATCCATAATATTAATTATATAATAATAATAATAATAATAATAATAATAATAATAATAATAATAAATAACAATACCAGTAATGCAGGTGCTTATTTCCTGCTACATTGAAGTAGCCGGAGTACTGTTTGAAGCTGGGCTGTTTCGTAAGTCCAGGGAGAAACTTGATTTCATCATCTGCTGGGGCTCCGAAAACTCCTACCGCTCCTAACAGCAAGCACAGCACCGGCAGAACCATCTGAAAAGGAATAAACAGAAACATTAAACCACCATTTTATTTTAGTTTAACACAGAAACGCCGGAAAGTTTGGTAGAACATCAAAACCTGTCAAACTATACTTCATTTTCAATTACCAGTTCCACCTTAAACGGTGCAGCAGTTACTAAGAGGTGAACAGAACATAAGCACGAAACTGCTGCACCATTTAAGGTGGAACTGTCAACTTGAAACAAAAAGTCTACTTCAGTTTCGTTCAGTTAAAAGTTAACTGGCAGGCTTCAACCACGTTAGAAAGCATTTAGTAACAGACGTAGACTAAATAAAAGGTCTGCACAATCTCCTTATAAAACACGTTAAATTAGATGAGTAGATCTCAAAAACAGCGCCAGATTAACAGCAAACTGACGCACTTTTCCTACCTTTGCAGATGTCGAAGCCAGCGGGAAGTGAAATCCAGCATAAATAGAGCCGCTCACTCATGTGACTTCAGCCCCGTGACCCGGTCACGTTCCTGGGGAAAAAAATTACAAAATAAAGGTACAAGCTAACTTGACGTGTTCATCAAGTTTGTGTTTACACAACAAACTAAATAAAACATGAATAAAATTTGTTCAGTTCTGAATATGTGTATGAAAAAAAAAATTTTGTAAGCGAAGAATTAAAATACGAAAATATATTTAAACTTTTATTTTGAGAAGAACATTGAGGAGTTGCTTCCGCATCTGAGAGCTCGCCTCGTCCACTTTTATCAGTGCTGTTTAACTATTAATGTGTTACAAAGAACAAAGAATGAATTAATGCAAATATACACAAATGTATTGTAGTGCTGTATACCCGGGTGCACACACATGCGTTATAAACACAAATGCGCTGACTGTATTAAATAACACCGGTTCGTTGCTGATTTGCGGAAGATCGAATCAGCTTGTTCAACCGATTCCTTCGAAATGTCGTTCAATGAGCCCAGCGTCAGACAAAACTTATTGTCACCACAAACAAGGGCAATACATGGGACATTTAGCACACATTGCCTGGCAAAGTAACAATATACAGCACTACACAGAGCACCTTTACGGCAAGTCTCCAGCCTTCTTGTTCTTGTGAATCGGCTCAAATCGTTTAGTGGAAAGAATCGGCTCACATGAATCCGTTCAGTAGTTGGACTCGGAGATCTCCGCTCTCAGAAAGACGGACGAAAGGATTGCTTCGTGTCGTCGAAACGCAACGTCGTGTGATAGGATAAACCGACAAACTCCTCATGTTAAAGGTAAGGACTGGTTTCTTGTTCCCGGACGAGCGGTGAACGTAAAACGCTTCACATAAAGTGAGTTTTGCATCCTTATGCTCGGTAATTAGCCAGGCTTTGGCTACATTGGCTAACATGACTTGAACGGGGTGCAGAAGCAGCGTCGCTCTGTTTGTATTGAAAGCCACAGTGCATTCAAAGCGAAACCCAAACCATTCATATGCTTTATGCGGCACTTTTGTTGTGCTGTAATGTCGTAACCGCCGTTAATAATATAATAATCTCCGTTTCACCGCGAGAAAACCTTTTTTTGTTCTTCTCTGTTAGCGGCAGCTCGTGTTAGCCGATTAAACAACATGGCGGCGTCTGTCTCTCTCCGCTGACCTGCTGCTGTTGCCTTTTGTGTTTCGGTTTCAGTCCGTAACGACGGGCTGCTTGTTTGTATGGATGTGTTTCAGTATCTAACATGGATATCGGACACTTTCTTCCATCGGATGCTGCTCTAATTATCTTCGTATTCGCGGAATATGTTGACGGTGTTGAGTTTGCAGCGTTCCGCCTCCAGCACCTGCTAACAGTGCCCTCACTGTTCATACAAAATGGCCGACCGGTTTTTGCGCGACTCCACTTTAATTCATAGTTAGTCGCTGGATCATTTACAGTCTCTTTCTATCTCCTTCGCGGCCGAAACAACGGACTAACAAACAACACATGCCACCTCCTGACCTTCACTCACAGCTGCACGAAACTTAAAAGGGAATTCCACCAAATCCCCAAAACTTCCACATAACTACATGGTTGAGATGTAAACAAAGCCTTTAGGTTTAGTGTGAAATGTTGTGGTAGAGATTCATGCAGAGTATTGTTCCAAAAATGGAAAAATTAATCCGCTTATAATGGAGAAGTTCATGCAGGGACTCTGTTTACATCTCACAGACTGACTTGCTCCGAATTGGTGGAATGGCCCTTTGAGTCAGCTTCTTATTAGCGAGCTTCTGGCTTGAGCTTTCCCGTTCCACCTTAAGTGATGCAGCAGTTAAGGTGGAACGGGAAACCCTGAATGAGAAACAGGCGAATAAGAAGCCAACAGCAGCTAAACGGCAACTATAACTATTTAAAATCAAGTGTCCTCTTCAGTCCAAATCATTGTGACGATGGTTATTAAATTATGGTGGAAATATTATCTTAATTGAAGTACTTTTTTTTTGTTTTTGTTTTTTTGACTCCAAAATGGCAAAAACCTCCTTTAACTTTAATGTAAGTCAATGGAACCAGACTTTTTCCCAAGCAGTTTTAACCCATTTCTGTTGGACCATTAATTGTGAAATTTTCTGCTGTGTTCACGTGACGCATAAAAGTAAAAAAAACAAAAACAAAAATGGATGTTTTTCTTTGGAAAGTTGTGATATTAAAGGGGAATAACCAAGATTTTCCTAAAAGTCTGTTTAATTAAATAGTTTAAATGTAAACGAAGGTTTTGAGCGCCTACTAGAGGTACAATCGGACAAATAATATATTGAATTCCCATAAAAGCTACATCACATGACTTTTAGGGACATTTGAACCTTTGGATGTCAAATGCATGTGTATGTTTTATTTGTAAACATATTTAACTGTTCATGGTGCGGAGGTAAACAGTCACAATGGCATCCCGAAATAACATACCATCATCAGTGTTACATATTAAACCCTGGATGAGGGTTACGGTGTGAACCGGTTAGTTTCTCCACAGTTAATCTTTTTGCATCAGTACACAGTGAGTGAGTTGTAAGATGTCTAGGAGAATTTGAGGGAGGAAATATTTAGCCCTTAAATTAAACCTGTTGTTTAAAGACCACACAGCCTTACACATTAATGTCACTACATGCGGCTACTGTTCAGCATGGATGTTAATGGTTGACCAAGATGTTGTAAAAGCGTCCTCGGTGATTCATTGTCTGTTAAGTCCACCTCATTTCTAAGTAAACCACCTGTTATTGGATCACCGCAGGTTTCACCTTTCCTCATTCAAGTTCAGTTACGCCTCCGATTTTCTGTGTCACACCATTGACGTTCTCCGTCATCACCTCCGGGTTTCATACGAGGGCAGCTTTGCTTGGAACATTTGGGGAGCATTTTCAAATTTCCCCCATCGCTATTTACCATGTTTCGGATTCCATTTTGGATGAGCCCTGTGGTTAGGTTGTCCTGTCATCTCCAATGACCTTAGTGTGTGGATCCTGCATGTATTTCACTCAAGTGCTCTAATCTGTTTGTGGAGACATTGGCCTTGAGTTCCAACATAATTCCAAGATAACCCTCGATAATGTGCACACCAACCGTCTGTTTTCAGAACACGGCTGCTTGTTTTCAGTCCTGCCTTTCTCCGTTGGGTACAGCTACCTGTAAATATCCGTGTGCGTATGAGGTATCTTTCTCACCAAGTTTGTAGATGCTATAGGCCTGCGTTTTGTCTTCCCGTAATTTAACATCCTTCAGCCGTTTAGTAGTATTCTACTTAATTTCTCCCCAAATGTTGCAAACTATTTCCGTGTGTTTTTCCAAGGCATTTTATCATGGAATCTCTCTTTTCTTCCTCTATGTTGACGCCCTGACATTTTCAGGACCTGGGGAAAAAATAATTAATTTAAAGAAAGAAAATCGAAAGTTTTGTATACACCCGTGTATACACTGCCAACGACAAGCGCATCTTGAGCAAGCGGGCGCTAGGAGCCGAAGCGAATAGCGCCATGTCGCATAGAAGAAGCCGAAGTGGATCCCCGCCATCTTACGGCACCAACAGCAATGATCCTCGTGACCTGGAGAGAAGGATTTTTGTCGGCAATTTGCCCACTGCACATATGGCGAAGAAGGATATGGAGGACCTGTTCAGGCCGTATGGGAAGATACAGGGTTAGTAGCTGATGTCCACCTTTTTATGTAGTGGAGGAGAAGAGTAATGGAATTTGATGCTTGATTTTGGATGACATTGAAGCATCTTTAAAAAACATTGGTCATCTCAAGGGTCAGCTTAAAACAGTATATAGCCTACCCATGAACCCCGTAAAACGTAGTTTGGATTTGGCTGTGCAGCCTAAATGGAGTTTATGAATTTGTGTGACTATTATAAAAACAAAAACAACAACAACAAAAAAACGACGTATCAACCCACCATCAAATATCACGTTTTCGTGCATGAAACTTTTCCTTTTTGCAGCCTTGTCCCTGTTTCGTGGATATGGATTTGTGCAGTTTGAACGGGTGGAAGATGCTGAGGCAGCTAAAGCGGGACATAACGGTCGAATTTATAGAAGTTATAAACTAGGTAAGGCTTAATTAATGCGTTAGCGCCTTGTTTAACACGCCTTCTTTTGATTTATTAATTGTCTTTCAGTTTCCGATAACTAAGACAGCTGTGTTTTAATTAGGAGTGTTAGTGCTAGAAATACTGCGATATTTTCTATCACACACAGTGAATACTCCATTATCATTTTTAGCGTCCATTTTGAATTAATAGCTTACATGCAAACATTTGTGGCAGACAGTAGTTCAGTCGGTGGTGTGTTTGCACCCCCAGCTGCTAGATAGTAATCTTCAGCCATTAGACTCTTCCACTCCAACAAGAACCATAGTGTAGGGGCACAGTGCTGTGGTGGTGTTTTTTCCTATAAATTGGTTTAAAAAAATGAATTCGTTACAGTATCGCATCTCACCGATCAGCTGTTATTTTGCTATGGATGATCGGGGTATATTGCAATATTTTGAAACTCCTGTATCGTGTTGCTGATCAAATGCCAAGTTTCTCCCAATACACAGCTCTAGTTTGAATGTGCGTTCGATGTTGTACATGACCTGTGTGAAATGTACAAATTTAGAAATGAGCATTTCACAGAGGACTAGGTGTAGTAGTGAAAACATACCTAAAGGATCATTTGAATAAATAAATCTGCAACATGCCGAGTCAGTGCTTGTGTGGAATAATTTCATGTAAGTGTAAGTGAACCCTTCTTTCCAAACAGAAAAGAATGTGTATCAAAGTGTTACTTTTATATATTCTTCATTTTTTCTAATGTTTGGTGCACATGGTTTCGTGTTGTGTTTTCTTTTTTTTTAAGCTTATTATGCTAGACAATGCTTTTTTTTTCTTCTTCTTTTTTTTTTTAAAAGTATAGTAGTTTTGTCCGAAGTCAATGTATAGACTTACTAAAAGTCATTAATTGGCAAAATATATAGAATAATGACTTTTTTTGTTGTTCCTCTTTGAAATTAAATTATTAAATGATACGTTTTTTTTAGGTTTAGGTGTTTCTCAGGAATTCATGTGTTGAACCTTTGGATTGGTTTGTTTACAGATGTAAATATGGCAGCAGAGCGACGACAGAAAGCCAGGTCAAGTCCTCCACGCAGGTAAAGTAACGTTGGGAAAGTGGGTACGAAGGTTTCGATGAAGCGTTAACATTTTTTTTGTTTTGTTTTTCTTTTTCTCTTTCAAAAGAACTTTCCCACATGGGTTTGGTAACCGTCGCAAGATAACCAATTACAGGCAATGGGAATCGTTAAATTTACACCTCTCCTCTGCAGAATGTGTCTTCTTGGTTGTTCGCTCTTAAAAGGTTTTCAGAACTTTCTGAAATAAAGTTGAAAGGGCAATATGAGTCTATTTCCCTTTGTGTCCTTGTCTCTTAAGTGTATTACTCATTCTGTACAAACATATGCGGTATTTCACAGATTGCTGTAAATTTGTCATAACTGCGTTTGGTACGCATCTGTCGGTTTTTGCCTCCGCCTGATCCTCTGAGGTCACGTCTTCTACAACACTTCATTCCTATGTACAAGTAAAATGTTATGAGGGTGTGAATGGAATATTTCGAGATGACTGCGTTATGATTGTGGCTAGGCTTGCCGCTGGCCTTCCCATGAAATAAAAATGAATCCAACTCTAATTTTTGGAGCGTGTCTGTCTTCACATCCTGTCAGCCACATCGGTTTTTAGAAGCAGAACGAATTCGTATTTGAAGGATGTATTGTTTTTCATATTCTGCATTCTGTAAAGTAAAATGCTCTTTAAGCTGATTTAATAATAATGTTTAAATGACCGGCTAGTTATTTAACTTAACGTGCTTGTTCTTCTGCAAACCGCGGAGTAGAGGAGGAACCTTGTGTTTCTGTGAGGATTCGTTTAATATTTATTTGGATAGCCTAAAATTTCCTGCTTTCTCGGTCCTGTTTCTCCCTGACCGGTACTTGTGGAATCGTTCTGGAAACTTCACCCGCGCCTTCAGCTCGTAATACCTCCCGAAGATTTTCATTTGTGAGAGCGTTTTCATTCTGGCACTCTGTCCCATGCGTACGTATGTCTCGATGTTGCGAAACATGTCTATGGACATTAAAATCGTCTGAGCGCGATCGAATAGCTACTCAGTCCACTAAAAGCTTCTGCACAGCTCTCAACATATTAGAGAGCACAGGTCATTTATTAATGGCAGAGCCGTGCTAGTGTGTCTCGTTTATTTGTGGACTTGCTGTTTTGCTTACCCAGGCCAACCGGTTACGGGGACAGCAGAGAGCCCCGCACTCGCTCTCGATCACCAATGCATGGCCGAGAATCCCGCAACCACCGTGATAGCAGAGACATGAGGGAGCACAGTCGGGAACCGCGGCCCGGGCCTCCTCGAGATCATGAAGATGAAAGGAGCTACAGGGGCTCAGAGGGAAGGGACAAAGACCCACGAGATGCTCCATACAGGTAGATTTGCCGTAGACTCCACTGAGCGCCGTAATAGATGCCGATGCGGGACTGACAAACAAATCCAAAAGGACAAAAATAATTAAATCAAATGTCTTTTGCTGTGCAGAGATGATGGTTATGACCGTGGCTATTACCGTGGTGAATATGACCTCTACCGTAAGAAAGAAGAACCATATGCTGACCGCTACAGGGAGCCTTGGAATGGAAGGAGAGAACAGGAAGGTTAGTCTGCTCAGACATACTTTATTCGTCCCTTTTGGTGGAGATGCAAGCAGAAACGTGCTCATTATTAATGAGCTCTCGTCGAGTGTTTACCAACAATTCGTGTGTTGTTCAGAGGAGCGGCTGCGGCCTGAGGAGCGCCGGAGGAACGAGCTCTACCGTCAGTACTACGAAGAGCTCCAGAGACGTTATGACGCAGAGAGACCTGTGGACTGCTCTGTTATTGTGGTCAACAAGCAACAGAAGTGAGTCTTCGGATTGCCATGATGGATTATCCCATTACATTTGTGGTTTTACCTCTTTTCTTCCGTGTCCGATGGAGCTGCAGATGAACAAACCGTTAATGAGTGTTTACCTCTTTGTTTTGACTGCAGAGAGTATGCCGAAACAGTGGGCCGGAAGGTTCGAGACCTGGGTATGGTGGTGGACCTCATCTTCCTCAACACTGAAGTGTCCTTGACCCAGGCTCTGGAAGATGTGAGCCGTGCTCGCACACCCTTTGCCATCATCATCACCCAGCAGCACCAAGTGCATCGCTCCTGCACAGTGAACATCCTCTTTGGCACGCCACAGGGTACAAGCAGCTTGATGACCGATAATAGTTATTCATTTGTCTAGAAGTCATTAAGATAATGGTATATTAATTCCTGGAGCCATTAAGATAATGATTTTTTTCCTATCTGCAAATTTAAAGCCAAGTTACAAAAGAGCCTTTGGGAGAGATTAAATTGTGAGTGGGGGTGGAGGGGGACATCTAGGGATCCTTTCGAATGACTTTCTGGTTTTCAGTGCTTTAATCTAAAAGTTGTGGTGTACAGTGTTCTCCTGAAGTCACCTTTGTTGTTGTTGTTTTTTTATTTTTGGTCCCAGAACACAGGAACATGCCCATGCAGGATGCAATGGTCCTGGTGGCTCACAACTTTGACTCCTTTAAGGTTGAGAACCGTGCCAAGGAACGGGACGAGATTGCCAGAAAGGCCGCAAAGATGGCAGACGAAGTGTTGATGAGGGAGCATGAGAGAGAAGGGCACCCGGTTTCATTGCTCACTGCTGTTACGCTGCTGTCAGAGGGCAGGTATGTTATATGAGAGAATATAAGAGTATCAGTAGACTCACTGAAGGCATTGTAGTTGAAGAATCCTGTGCACTTCGTGCCCCAAGATTTCTAAGCACTCTATGAAGTATGAATAAGTTTCATATATACATTTATGTCTTCTTGTTTCTTTTTGCCTAAGGTTCTTAACTCCTGATGAGTTATCACGACTCATTAGCTACCTTCAAGACAAACGTGATCGGCTTACACGAGGCAGCACAGTCCCTCTTGGTAAGATTATCACAGCTCATAATTTACTGGACACATATAGGTTATTAGTTGATATTTATGCTTTTTCAAACGGAGTCCAGTTTTCAAACCAGTTATTCCAGAGACAGCGTCTGTGAAGCACTTGCCATGCGCAGGATGTGACGGCGCAGGATGTTCCTCAAATGTGGGACTAGCTTGAAAACCGCAGCGTTGACGCGAGGCCTCATTACTCTCTTTCTTTTTGTGCAGGATCCCATGTGTCTGCTATACAAGCCACTCATGAGCCCTCTCAGCCCACCCAAGCTCTTGCCCCTGCCTCCCATCAAACACACCCCTCCCTCTCTGCACACTCAGTACACTCTTCCCACCTGGCGCCTTCCTCCACGTCCGCCACCAGCCAACAGCAAGAACTACAGGCCAAAATCCTCAGCCTCTTCAACAGTGGTTCAGGCACCTCGGTGGCCTCCAGCCCAGTTTCAGTCCCCCAGTCTCAAGGCTACACCTCCAGTCTGAGTCAGCAGAGCACCGGACTGCCCTCGACACTCTCCAGTCCCGGCATGTCCGCAATGGGTTCCGCTCAGTCTCAGAGTAGTCTTGTGAGGCCGTCCGTTGGCCGCATGCCAGCCCCACAGGGTCTCCAGAGATCTGTGGGCAGCACAGGGACGGGCATCAACTTCGACAACCCCAGCGTGCAGAAGGCTCTCGACACGCTCATCCAGAGCGGACCCGCCCTTAACCACTTAGTAAATTCAGGCAGTGCAGCAGGAGCACCCAGATCAGGACAAGGCCTCGGGCAAGGACTGGGCCAAAGCTTGAGCCAGAGTATGGGGCAAGGAGTAGGTCAGAGTATGGGACAGGGGCCACCACCTGTGTCTCACTACCCCCGTCATTATTGAAACGTCCACATGCCACTCTGCGATCTTTGGTTCTTCTGAGAGGTTTAGTTCCTGCAGAATTTGTCCCTGGAATCTGTTTTGTTCTATTTCTTCCTTGGAAATAAATTTCGTTTTTGGACATACGCAAATTTGGAGATTTTTTTTGTCATACGGAATAGGAACTGTGATAGATGTGAGTCTTTCATGAAGCATGACCGTCTGACAGTCTTATTAAACCATTTGAAGATTTCCCTCATGTTCTTTTTTTTTTTTTTTTTTTAATATATATATATAACACCTGTCGTTTGTACATACCCAGCCGTGATTGAATAAATAAATTTTGTGACAACTTGGATTTCTCGTCTCCACAAGAGTAGGTGCCCCGAAAAGAAGACTTGGAACAAACCAGTAATAAAATGGTATTAGTTTATTGCATTTTGTGCTGACGAATCTATAAAATGGAATGGGAAATTGCCAGAAGCCATAGAGATAAAGCATTTGAAATGTAAAACTACATTTTTTTTTTCCTCTTTTATACCATGAAACACAATAGATAATACTTATTCATCTCTTTAAAATATTGAAGTTACACCGACACAAAAAATAAACACCTCAACAGTAACCATATCTGTATATACAGAACCCGCTCCCTCCCTAGCCCATGGTCCCCAATGCGGTTTTTTCATTTCCTTATACTTTATACTTTTTTTTTTTTTGTGCATACATACATGTCTGCACACACATGCATACATACACACCCACACGCGCACAAACAAATGAATAACACAGTGGAACGATTTGGGATAATTGGTCTATACCGAGAAAAAGAAGTAGTAAAACATCTACGTACTCGTGTTCAAGATTTTAAAATCTCTCTTCTCTTTTTTTTTTTTTTTTTTTGGGTCTACATCCATTCTCTTTCAACATTCATACAAAATGTCCTGCGCAGCCGACGAATCAGAAACAAGCTTGAAGGACCCAGTCTGTGGTTCTCGCTTACGGATCCTGTATACTAAATATTCCTCCCAGCACGTTTTTAATGCACCTTGACTGAATAGGTGTTTGAAGCCAGTCTGTAAGAAAGACCTTGGTTTCTATTTAGAGTACAAGCCTTGTAGACCAGGGGGGCTCAAAGCGAGTGCTGGGGTGCGGCTCTCGCAGCTCGGTGATAAACTCCCTGTTCAAATGAATTAAGTCATGAGTGTCGGAGCAGGGGACGTCGCCTCACTGTGATGGGCTCTAGCTCTCCATGACAGGGTTTTGGGACCCCTGTTGTAAAAGATGCTGTAAAATGACTTAACCTTTGCTGTGCTGCTTATAAACCACCATGATTAATACAGGGCTAATGTGAATGAGGTGTGGCTACTACATATCATTGCTGTCCCAAAAAAAAAGCATCTCCATTTTGTCGGTTTTTACTTTTATGCCTCATTTGAAAACAGCAGCTGCTGCTTACATTGTATGAAAATATCATGATGAATGGACCAACAGAAATGGTCCAAAACTGCTCGTGAAAAAGTTAAATCAGGGTTTTACCCGCTCCTGGAAAGTTGCCATTTTGGAGATTTTCATTGGACAACAATGATATGTAGCAGGACTTAAAATGAGATCTAGCTCAGGACTAAACTTCAACTGGGTCTTTGAATGAGCTAGATCTAGCTCAGAACTAAACTTAAGATGGGTCTTTGAATGAGCTAGATCTAGCTCAGGACTAAATTTAAACTGGGTCTTTGACTGAGCCAGATCTAGCTCAGGACTAAACTTAAGAGGGGTCTTTGAATGAGCTAGATCTTGCTCAGGACTAAACTTAAACTGGGTCTTTGACTGAGCCAGATCTAGCTCAGGGCTAAACTTTAACTGGGTCTTTGACTGAGTCAGATCTAGCTCAGGACTAAACCTAAGATGGGTGTTTGAATGAGCCAGATCTAGCTCAGGACTAAACCTAAACTGGGTCTTTGACTGAGCCAGATCTAGCTCAGGACTAAACTTAAACTGGGTCTTTGACTGAGCCAGATCTAGCTCAGGACTAAACTTAAGATGGGTCTTTGAATGAGCCAGATCTAGCTCAGGACTAAACCTAAGATGGGTCTTTGAATGAGCCAGATCTAGCTCAGGACTAAACCTAAGCTGGGTCTTTGAATGAGCTAGATCTCTCTCAGGACTAAACTTAAACTGGGTCTTTGACTGAGCCAGATCTAGCTCAGGACTAAACTTAAACTGGGTCTTTGAATGAGCCAGATCTAGCTCAGGACTAAACTTAAACTGGGCCATTGAATGAGCTAGATCTTGGTCAGGACTAAACTTAAATTGGGACTTTGACTGAGCCAGATCTAGTTCAGGTCTAAACTTAAACTGGGTCTTTGACTGAGCCAGATCTAGTTCAGGTCTAAACTTAAACTGGGTCTTTGACTGAGCCAGATCTAGTTCAGGTCTAAACTTAAACTG
Organism: Prochilodus magdalenae; assembly: GCA_024036415.1. NCBI lineage: Eukaryota > Metazoa > Chordata > Actinopteri > Characiformes > Prochilodontidae > Prochilodus > Prochilodus magdalenae. The sequence goes on from JAMWET010003175.1 coordinate 131,784, forward strand.
GGTCTTTGACTGAGACAGGTGTAGCTCAAGACTAAACTTAAACTGGGTCTTTGACTGAGCCAGATCTAGCTCAGGACTAAACTTAAACTGGGTCTTTGACTGAGCCAGATCTAGCTCAGGACTAAACTTAAGATGGGTCTTTGAATGAGCCAGATCTAGCTCAGGACTAAACCTAAGATGGGTCTTTGAATGAGCCAGATCTAGCTCAGGACTAAACCTAAGCTGGGTCTTTGAATGAGCTAGATCTCTCTCAGGACTAAACTTAAACTGGGTCTTTGACTGAGCCAGATCTAGCTCAGGACTAAACTTAAACTGGGTCTTTAAATGAGCCAGATCTAGCTCAGGACTAAACTTAAACTGGGTCTTTGAATGAGCCAGATCTAGCTCAGGACTAAACTTAAACTGGGCCATTGAATGAGCTAGATCTTGGTCAGGACTAAACTTAAATTGGGACTTTGACTGAGCCAGATCTAGTTCAGGTCTAAACTTAAACTGGGTCTTTGACTGAGCCAGATCTAGTTCAGGTCTAAACTTAAACTGGGTCTTTGACTGAGCCAGATCTAGTTCAGGTCTAAACTTAAACTGGGTCTTTGACTGAGACAGGTGTAGCTCAGGACTAAACTTAAACTGGGTCTTTGACTGAGCCAGTAAGTCTTACAGTCGTCAGATACTGATGCCTTCAGTATGAAAGGTGTAGATTGGCCCTCAGGTACTAAAATGCATTTCCAAACTGAACTCTCCCCCACCCTCCATGTGCACTGGGACTCGGTTAGGATGTAGCTGCCAATCGGTGTTTTGGTTTAAGGCATACGTAGTGTAATCAGTGGAATTCAAGCGGCGTGACCTCTGACCTGGACGAACCCTCAAGCTTCTTTTTCATTCATCAGAGTGAACAGTTTACAACACACAAAATATATTTCCAAGTCAACTTAAATATACTTTGGTAATCGGTTCTTCAGTCGACAATGATAAATAAACTCTGTGATCATCATAAAAGGAAAACGTCCTGTTCTTTTTTTTTTTTTTTTTGGCTAAACTAACTATAATAAAAATAGACTCCTGTAACCAATACACTCGTTTACCCTAGCTAGCTTACGGATTTACCCAAATAAAGCATTTGTACACAATAAGTTACACCACACGGCTCGTAAAAATAACACATAGGCCATAAAAAGAAAGGAAATAAATACTGAGAGTGAACGAAATACTGAGAACCACAAAACATTTAAATATATACTGAGCTATATCAACTTGTTCAGGATAATGTGCATGCGTTGAGTTAGACAAAAAAAACTGGGCCCTGGCTCTGTTAGAACTGTTCTGGCTGGACATCGCAACATCCGGAACCTTGAAACCTAGGGAAGTCTCGGACAGGGTTTACCTTCAAGCTGGAGCGCCTCAAAGATCGCAACGCCAGTGTGTCTTAAACTATCTCCAAGGGAATGGAGGATTTGGCCAACGTTCCTCAAGGTGGAGAGGTGTTGGATGGTATCCAATTCCACCCCAAAGACAGATTGTTACCCAGAGCCTTTGGGGCTATTCCCAATTCCTTAAGACGGAATATTGGGTTGATCTCTTGCTACATCTCAGCAAGGTTCCTCTCATGAAGTCCTCCGATGACGGGCGGAGTGGTGGCGAGGGACGATGCCCAGTGCCAGTTTTACCAGAGCCAAGAAGCCCAGAAGTGGAAGCGCTTGTTTTATAGTCTTTGATCAATATTCAGATTGATACTGCAATCACATTTTGATACAGTGCTTGGAGGGGAGGGCTTTGGGGTAGTGGGTGATGGGGGTCGTTGTGGGTGATTTGAATGGGGTAGGGGGGGGATAGCAGGGCAGGTGGAGCCACTATATTGATTCAGTGTCTGGTACAAGACATGTAACACCTTTATCTGTTCTTCGGACTGGAGAATGAAAACAACGGCAGAAAGAAAGAAGAGCTAGTGATTGGATCATGCTGGAGAATAAGAACACCTCAGCGTTGTACCGCGTGATCAGGTAGCAGGTCAGCTGCAGAGAGCACACCTGTTCTGCAAAAGCAAACTGGAATGGTGAACGACACCGTTGCCTCCGCATGGACTGCAGTACACACTCTTGCCACTAGAGGAAAGCTGAAATAATCCAGCGTGCTCTGGAAACGGCGGACGCCGTCGAGAACGTAGAGCTCTATAAAGTGCATTTCTATCTCAGCCACCATAGAACAGATGTGATGTACACTCCTCTAGCATACAAAGAGCGCCGATGAACGTCACGGCCCAGATGGGACCGTGCTCAAAGCAGACACAGAGGTAAACAGATGCATACGCACATACATACAGAACTTTATCCCCCCCCGACCCCACCCCATTCCCATATCCCAAAGAGAACATCGGAATCAATATTGCACATAACCTTCAAAAAAACAGAAAAACAAAAATCATAAATAAGTGAATTCGATCTAAGACCACTGTCCGGAGTGTACTAAAAGCATTCTCACGATACAACGAAGGACGAGTGTACTGTAAGCTAGCGTATCCAAGAGCATTAATATACAAAGCCAAAAAGACACCTAGGACCCATTCATACCACACTAAGTGTCCTGCTAGTCTAATTCACGTGGATCTATGAATATCAAAACACAACGGGTAACCACAGAACGCATCCCAACGCTACGTCCACCACCCTCAACGTCTCTGGTCACTGTCGACCAGTTCGACACCCATTAGGCCAAGGGCATAACTTAACTACTCTTTGGAGAGCATACCAACAAACTACGTAGGTGTTAGTCTCAGCCTCACACCGTTTAGACCAAGCTGGCCACTACTGTGCCTACACAGCATTGTGTACGTATGTGCATTGGGCTTCATCTCATTGCAAGCAGTCGCATGCACCACCACTGGACCTATAAGTCCAGACTAAGTCACTGGACTAGTAAAAGCTAGGGGTTTCCTGCACTGCTGTTTGGGTGGTAGCCCTGCAGGCCCCTGTGCATATTTTCCATGGCCAGTTCTCGCCCATGTTGGGGCCCGTTCGGATGACGTCTCCTTAACAGGCAAGGTGTGCTATGTCTTGTGCTAAAAGAAGCTAGCTGCGCTTCTTGAGGAGGTGTCGACATGGGACTAGCATTGCCTAACTAAAGTAGAGTGACCACAAGCCCACGTTTTCTGGGCACAGTCCGTGGCTGGAGTTGTCAGTGTAACACCTAAGAACGATCTGGCAGCAGAGCAGATGGGCGCATGCCTCACGGGGACACGCCTCACGTTCCTCTTGTTTTGAGGGGGCAGCTGCTATCTACTAGCTACTTGTACCATTTGCTCACGTAGTGTTAGAGAGTACTGCTGTGTAAAGCGCCACCTGAAGGTAGCAAGTGTCAGGTGAGTCCACAACACCACTACAAAGACCTTCTCAAGAGAACAAGGTCCTCCAGGGATTAAAGTAGGGGTGGGTTACGGGACGGGACTCCTACTACCAGGTGAGAGATAGGCTCTAGGCATACAGTGTACTTGAGTATAGCTCAATACATTTCGGTATTCCATACCATTCAGTATTCCATAGACCTCAGTGTTCCATAGACCTCAGTGTTCCATAGAGTTGCTACTTTTTCCATTTATGTAATAATAAGACTAGGCAAGCCTAGTTTTGCCAGACCACCACTGAATTCATAGAGTTTGCCTTACAGGTGTCTCTGGCATTTCAACAATATCGAGGCAGGGTCTAAAATACACAGCCTTAATACTGGTCATTGAGTATTCATACGCCATTAAGACATAAACTACACATATACTCACGTTTAGCATATCATCAATAGGGGGCGCTGCTTGTGGTGAAATAGCTTTGATGCTAGGACGTCTTTCTTTACAAGAATTGGTCCAGAAAAAAATATATATATATATTTATTAAAATGTATTTATTTATTTATTATTTCTCATTTATTCATTTAAATCTATTTAAATATATAAATAAATAGTTGTATAGAAAAGCTACCATATAAATGTAAAACATGTAAAGTAATAAAGTACTGTAGGGAATACTGTGCCCCTAGGTTTCCCATTACAAGTTGGAGCTTTCATAAGAGCCACCCTCTCAAAGAACGCAACTACCGCTTAGTTTCAGCATTCACATTTTAGCATTTCATTGGACGAGAAGAAACAGCTTCCTCTCATGGCCTATAGGGCCGAATTAAGGCTGATGTCTGCTTCTGGAGAGATGCACCTAACCATACTTGCCTAGAGCTGTGTGGATGGTAATCTACACCTTAGTGGCATATGTAGAAGTACTACACCCCTGCCCTTGGCCGAATGGGCTCCATCGGACGCCTTCATCTTCCTTTGCCTCTACCTTCTACATACAATACACAATAAAACCACTGAAACAAATATTCATACACGGACCATGCAAACAGGATTAAAAAAACACAAATAATCTCAAAACATCGGCCGGAAAGTCGTCTTTTCCAGCCGACTCGGAGATGCCTGTTTGGGAAAACGTGTTCAAAAGGCTCAGTCTATGCAGGCGATGCATGAGCAAAGGTCTACTCATATGCGGCTCGGAGGCCTTACCAAAAGCAAACGCGAGCGTGTGGCGAACATGCGGCGGCTCAGAGCGTACACCAGACAGTAAAGCAGCCATGTCCTTGTACGCTTGTGCATTGCATGGTTGGATATTGTACGTCACCAATAGAACAACACCACGGAAGCTGTCCGGACGTTTCAGAGTCGGCTCAGCTGCGGATTTCAGACGGAAATGCTGATTGTTGTTTTTAGTCTGAAGTTGGCCAAAAAGCCAACCTGCATACATCTTAGATGCAAAAATCACCAGCACTGATATGTATTTTCATAAGTCTACCCCTTCCCCTCTAAGGTTTTGTATATACCTTTAAATACGAGTTGGTTTTGTTCTATGTACATACACACAATACAAATCGATCTATTCATACGCTAGCAGCATTCGCAACTTATGAGAGGTTTTCATAATCCTTTAAAACGGAAAATACTGTTATTTGTAGTCTCTATAAACTCTAGATTTATTCTCCAATAAGTTCAATATATATATATATTTATATATGTATATGTATATATATATTTATATATATTTATATACTGTATATTCATCACGATAAATCTACCACAAGTGCAAGTGACCATAACAGTTCTCTGAACACAAAGCAAAAATATACTATAGCCGTGACAAACGGTTTCTGCGGTGAGAATGGCGCAAAGTAAAGCCACCTATAGGACATATATGCATACAAAAATAAATAATGCAGTGGTTACATCGATAGATTTGACCATTTCAGCTATTGCACAGTCCTTTCACAAAATGCACTTCCTGAAAACATTCCCTTAAAGTCACGAACAAGAACTCCCTCGACTGTTCCGACCAGACTGGTGCACGTATACGGTTCTGCATACGACTGACACTACAGTCTTACTGCATAGAGCTCGACCCCCAGGACGCGGTTTCCCTCCCTCTGTTATTCCTAACTACTTTCCAGCTAGCTCAAGCTAACAGCTCCTTTTCCAGGTGTGTAATCAGAATTCTGTCTACGGAAACACTTTGCTGTAGGCCAGGGATCGTAAGGCTACATGACAGCTACATGAGCTCATGACAACCGACGTAAAGCTACATAACGGCGCATTACGGCTTATGTATTGTCCGGGCCGGTCGTGTTTGGGAACTGACATATTCCAGTCCAAAACTGACTTTGGAGTACAGTGTACCTCAGCCCTGGTTCTAGAGGCACCCTGCCCTGCACAGTTTAGTGGATCCCCTGCTTTATCACGACCCCCTGCAACTCTGAAAGGGCTTGTTAATGAGGGGATCAGTTGGATCAGGTGTGTTGGGAGCAAGGAAGGATGCCCTAGAATGTCCAGGGCAGGGCGCCTCCAGGACCAGGGCTGGGAAACACTGGGTTAGTGTATGTCCAAAGTCCCTTATAGGAAAATCAGCCTGTTGCTGTGAATGGCAGGGGGAAAGACCAAACTGCTCAACACACAAATCTAGCACTCGAATCAACAACACGTTCTGCAGTTCTACAGAGCTCAGGGGGGGGGATAGGCTTGGCCTGCTATTGCCATAATGTCATCCACCCAAACCCATTCGCAGCGTAACCAGCAAGCTGATTGGCTCTTTGTCTCAAAAGGGGCGTGGCTTTCTCTGCAAACAGATGGCATGTTAAGTGTCATGAGCTTTCCCCATTCATATTTCAGCCAGAGGGGGGTCTTTGTCTGCTAGCTCCATAAAATCATCTACCCCTCCCTGCTCACGGTGTAAACAGCAAGATGATTGGCTCTTTGTCTTAAAGGGGGCGTGGCTTTCTCCAAAAGCAAATGCCATGTTGAGCATTATGGGCTTTCCACATTCACACTTGGGAAAACATTTGGGGGGCTTTGCCTGCAAGTGCCATATTATCGTCTATGCTCACTGTGTAACCAGCAAGCTGATTGGCTCTTTTTCTTGAAAGGGGCGTGGCGTTCTCCATAAGCAGATGCCATGTTGAGCGTCGTAGGCTTTCCGCATTCATACTTCAACCAGAGGGGGGCTTTGCCTGCTAGCGCCGTACTATCCCCGCTCACTGTGTAACCAGCTGGTGGGCTCTTTTTCCTGACGGGGGTCATGTTGAGCGCTTTGGGCTTCCATATAAACTCAAGCTACTATCCCAAACCACCCACTCTGAGGAAGCTTTTTAGGAGGATGTCTGGTTCCAATTGCTCCCGTTGTGCACAGTCCTGAATCTGCAGGACTCTTAGAATGGAGCGCTACACTTCCCTCTCTGACGAAATCCCGTTTATACCTGCTTTTGCTTTTTACATTTAGCTGACGCTCTTATCCAGAGCGACTTACAAGGGTATTCATATTACAGGGAGGCCAATGTAGTGTTAGGAGTCTTGCCCAAGGACTCTTACTGGTGTAGCACAGCATAGTTACCCAGACCGAGATTTGAACCCCAGTCTCCTACATGTGGTGTTGGTGGCTCACTGGCAGGTAGTGGTGTTGTCTGCTGAGCTACACCAACCACCTGAACCTTTTAATTATGCAGTGATTTGAGAACACAGTGAACGTCCCCTGTGCGGTCAACAGAACGCGTTCACCATTGTTCATCCAGAGTGACCTCAGCTTTGTCTCCAATGGCGCCTATAGGAATGAGGGCTTATGTCGGTTGTCATGACTGGCTCACGTAGGTGTCATGTAACCCACCTAGTCCCACCTGTCCCTGTGCTGTTAATGGTTTTTCACTCTGAAAGCATTTCTGCGTTTATGGCACAAGCAACATCTACATGGTGTATAGCTGTGTGATCTTTACAAGGGTCTTTTGGTGCATCCCAACACAGATAATACACATCATACTGTTAAAGATACTTTAAATAGATCTGTTCTGTAAATGTAATAAACATATATGCTTTCTTTTGTTTAAAAAGGGAAAAAAAAATAATGGTAGCTCTCACACTCTCACGGATGGACACACATGCACACACATACACACCCACACACACACATTTAATGAATCCACAGACTCATTAAATCACTTGTTGCACAGTGGCTGCCAGTGCAGGTTGAGTGCTCGTGAAAGGGGCTACAGTACAGTACGGTTCACTTCCAGTGAGAAGCCTGCTTTCCTTTTTTTCTCTCTCTCTCTTTCTTTTCTTTCTTTTTTTTTTTTTTAAGAGCCGACCCTGTCAGATAAGGGCGTTTCTTTTCCAGAGGCTTAGTGAATCCAGGAGAAGACCACCACACCGACGTTTCGGTACCTCCGAGATTGCACACTGTGTACACTAATCCTCGACCTCCATCCTCCTCTCTCGCTCCTTCTCTAATTGCGGCATCGATAGCGCCGCTGATAAACCACTTCTTCTTTCGCTGCTTGGCAATCAGACAGCAAGTCACAGATCTTCCCACTCTTGTTTTTTTGGCACATGTCGTAGTTGGCAGGGGACAGCTAGCCACATCCGACCGGGAGACACGAAAAGATGAGGCGTGCACGGAGGGTGAGGATGAAACATGCACACAAACACAAATAAAATGGCAGAACTGTGCCAAGAAAACCGAGCACAAACTCTTCCGCTTGTTCCCCCTTCCTCAAGTTTCACGGCGGCAGTCCCTTTCACAGTTTCCTCCGAACGTGTTAACTGGACCAGGCTTCCAGGAGATCCGTCCACTCTGTGGCAGAAACGTCCCGCCACTGTCTTGGTCAGTTCGTCCATCAGAATTTGTCTCTCCACCACAGCCATGTGGATGGTGTCCGGCAGTTCCTCCTTGGCTGGTTTGGCAGCTGTCATCCTGGCAAGTTCCGTCTGTTTGTTTGTTTGTTTGTAAACAAACGATAAAACAAATCTAAACAATACAACAAATCGGAGCCCTAAAGACAAAACAGACGCATCGTAACCCACCCATCCCGTTTCGGCAACCCTCGGACGTGTCCTGACTGGATGAGAAGAGGACAGGTCTGCGAAAGTTGGGGATGGAGAAAAACTCCGGAATGCAGCAGATTACTCACTGACATCAATAGTCTGCCCTCGTGATGAACGTGGCACTGAACTCACCAGTTCACGACAAATATGGAATGGGAGGAGGCCATCGGGAATACTGGGAAGCGAATGGTGGAGCTCGACCGGATTGTAAAAGGGGGCTTTCTGAGGGCTGGTTGAAGGGGGTGAGGGGCTCGGAACAGGGCCTGTGTCTCCAGGGCCTGTGTGGGTCGGGCGAGGGCGGAGGTTTCTGGGATATTGCTCGGGAGTGGTACGGGGGGTCTTTTGGGCTGGATGTGTGAAGTTTGCAGGGGAGGCGGGGTTTGAGGTTGGGCGGGGGAAATGGGATGAAGTGATGCAGGCTGGTTTTTCAAGAGTAGATGGTGATGACCTCACGACCTCCACCACGCACAAGGAGGACTCGGTTGAGACCTTCGGTTAGGACTTCAAGGAACTCCATGTCTGGGAGAGGGAGGTGGAGTTAAAGAGAACTGGCAGATGTGCTATGCAGACCATGACCACACTTTGCTCTGCTGTGTACGCATGCAGGCTATCTCCTATACACACGGCACCAAAGGATACAGTTCTCATCACCAGTCCTGTTCCTGGGAGGTCCAGGCATGTTGAGCAGGACTAACTTGGCCTCCCCGGATTTCTTCACAATCTCACTGTTGAGTCTGAGAGCAGTGTGCATGCGCCTAACGTTGGACTGGTTTCTGGATAAGGGAGAGTGAATGAAGAACATCTCAGTAACTGTGTTCATGTGTTCAATCAAAAGTCACAGGCTTCCTAATTATCATAGAGAGTCATGCAGTGTTCAAATACGGCGTGGGGGTAATTATCTGCCACATGGCATCGTTCAACCAAAATCACAATAAACTGACAGACTCTTGTAGTCGGATTCTGATCTTGGCTGATTCTGTTTATGGATTTCTAATAAAGGCATGGATACATCTGCATGTGTGTGTGAGAGAAGAGAGAGGGGAGAGAGAGAGAGAGAAAGAGAGGGGGGTGGAGAGAAAGGGAGAGAGAGAGAGAGGAGGAGAGAGAGAGGGGGAGAGAGGAAGAGAAAGAGAGAGGGAAAGAGAAAGAGAGAGGGGAGGAAAAGAGAGAGAAAGACAGAGAGAGAGAGAGAGAAAGGGAGAAAGAGAGAGAGAGAGGGGGAGGGAGAGAGAGAGAGAGAGAGAGAGAGAGAGGTGGGATGGTGAGAAAGGGAGACAGAGAGAGAGAGAGAGAGAGAGAGAGAGAGAGAGAGAGAGAGAGAGGGAGAGAGAGAGAGGGAGATGGGGGGGGGTTTGTATACTTACAGATTCTCCCATTCTCTGCAGCATGACAAACAGAGAAACACAGGAATGAAAAGACAGCAGGTGCTCACTATTCAGAATGATGTAGGGAATAACATCCTCCACATCTACAGGTGGAGGACATACAGAGTACTGAGGAACTGTACTTAAGAGTTTCAGCAAAATCCTGAACGTATCATTCACTTACTGAGTTACTGTACACCAACACGCTACTTACAGCACACTAACACATTACACTTACTGAGTTACTGTACACCAACACGCTACTTACAGCACACTAACACATTACACTTACTGAGTTACTGTACACCAACACGCTACTTACAGCACACTAACACATTACACTTACTGAGTTACTGTACACCAACACGCTACTTTACAGGCACACTAACACATTAACACTTACTGAGTTTACTGTACACCAACACACTACTTACAGCAACACTAAACACTTATTACACTTACTGAGTTTACTGTAACACCAACACACTACTTACAGCACACTAACACATTACACTTACTGTGACTTTTACCGTACACCAAACACACTACTTACAGCACACTAACACATTACACTTACTGAGCTTACCGCTTACACCAACACACTACCTTACAGCACACTAACACATTACACTTACTGAGTTACTGTACACCAACACATTACTTTACAGCACACTAACACATTTACACTTACTGAGTTACTGTACACCAACAACACCTACTTACAGCACACTAACACATTACACTTACTGAGTTACTGTAGACACCAACACGCTACTTACAGTATACTAACACATTACACTTACTGAGTTACTGTACACCAACACACTACCTTACAGTACACTAACGCATTAACACTTACTGAGTTACTGTACACCAAAACACGCTACTTACAGCACACTAACGCATTACACTTACTGAGTTACTGTACACCAACACCCTACTTACAGCCACACTAACACATTACACTTACTGAGTTACTGTACACCACACACATTACTTACAGCACACTAACACATTACACTTACTGAGTTACTGTACACCATCACACCTACTACAGTACACTAACACATTACACTTACTGAGTTACTGTACACCAACACACTACTTACAGTACACTAACGCTTACACTTACTGATTACTGTACACCAACACACTACTTACAGTACATCTAACACATTACACTTACTGAGTTTTACTGTACACCAACACACTACTTACAGTACACTAAACACATTAACACTTACTGAGTTACTGTACACCAACACACTACTTACAGCACCACTAACACATTACACTTACCCGAGTTACATGGGGGGGGTACACCAACACACTACTTACAGTACACTAACACACTACACTTATTGAGTTACTGTACACCAACACACTACTTACAGCACACTAACACATTATACTTACTGAGTTACTGTACACCAACACACTACTTACAGTACACTAACGCATTACACTTACTGAGTTACTGTACACCAACACACTACTTACAGCACACTAACACATTATACTTACTGAGTTACTGTACACTAACACACTACTTACAGTACACTAATGCATTACACTTACTGAGTTACTGTACACCAACACACTACTTACAGTACACTAACACACTACACTTACTGAGTTACTGTACACCAACACACTACTTACAGCACACTAACACATTACACTTACTGAGCTACTGTACACCAACACTCTACTTACAGCACACTAACACATTACACTTACTGAGTTAGTGTTAGTGCACATTAGTGTTTGAGTGCTTTAACGTTGTTGCGTGTCAGTGTGCTTATTGACTGGTGGAGTCTCACTGATTGAGGGAATGAAGGAGAGGGCTGTGGGTAAAGGTGCGTGAATGATGTGGAAAGTATTATCCTCCTAATGTGCTCTGGTTTATTCACCTAGAGCCACGAAATACCGCACATCGAAATACCGCACACTTCAAGCTGACCAGCAGAGTTTCTGGAGAATCAGCTGTCCACACACAGACCCCATACGGCACAACTGCAAGTCAGAACAATACTCTTTGTCCAGCAGATGGTGTTATAACACCGAGCCTCCGAGTCATTTACACGCTTGCAGGACGAGAGGCCATTTTCTGACTGGTGAGGACGCAGCCTCCTGCTGGTCAGGCCCCTGTCTAAGGGCCCTGTAAATGGACAGACACTAATCGCTGTTCTGTGCACTCACGGCTTCATGTTGAAGAAGTCTTTGATGGCCTCAGGCGTAGTGGCTCCCAGCGGCTTGGCCTGTTCGCCGTCACACTTGGTCTCGGTCCAGGTCATCTGGACGACTGTGCTGGGGGTCTCGGCCTCGGCAGCCGGGGACTGGGGGGTGGCAGGGGTGGGTGGGTTGGTGCTCTTGTCATGAATGAGCTGCTCCTGTGGGGGTGGGGACACAGTCACACACTGAGAGGCAGGGCAGGGCACAATGTGTACACGGGCGGTGTGAGGACAGAGGAGGAGGAAGAGAAAGAGAGTGTTACATGCGAGGAAGAAGAGAACAGAGAGATCTGACGTGGTTGAAGAAGAGAGCAGAAAGAGAGAGAGAGAGAGAAGCACAATAGAGTGCAATATATACAGTTATCTATCTATCTATCTATCTATCTATCTATCTATCTATCTATCTATCTGCCTGTCTGTCTACAGTATCTATCTATCTATCTATCTATCTATCTATCTATCTATCTATCTATCTATCTATCTATCTATCTATCTATCTATCTATCTATCTATCTGCCTGTCTGTCTACAGTATCTATCTATCTATCTATCTATCTATCTATCTATCTATCTATCTATCTATCTATCTATCTATCTATCTATCTATCTATCTATCTACAGTATCTATCTATCTATCTATCTATCTATCTATCTATCTATCTATCTATCTATCTATCTATCTATCTATCTGCCTGTCTGTCTACAGTATCTATCTATCTATCTATCTATCTACAGTATCTATCTATCTATCTACAGTATCTATCTATCTATCTACAGTATCTATCTATCTATCTATCTATCTATCTATCTATACGTCTGTTTCTCCATATACTCTATTACCCTGTTCTTCAATGGTCAGGACCCCCACAGGACCACCACAGAGCAGGTATTATGTGGATGGTGAATCATTCTCAGTACTGCAGTGACACTGACATGGTGGTGGTGTGTTAGTGTGTGTGGTGCTGGTGTGAGTGGATCAGACACAGCAGTGCTGCTGGAGTGTTTAGACACTGTGTCCACTCACTGTCCACTCTATTAGACACTCCTACCTTGCTGCTCCACCTTGTAGATGGACAGTCAGAGACGATAGCTCATCTGCTGCTGCACAGTGCAGTGCTGGTCATCCTCTGGTCTTTGTCAGTGGTCACATGGTGCTGCCCACAGGACGCTGTTGGCTTAATAGTGATGGTTGGTGGACGATTCTCAGTCCAGCAGTGACACAGAGGTGTCCAGCAGCGCTGCTGTGTCTGATCCACTCACACCAGCACAACACACTAGCATGTCAGTGTCCCTGCAGTGCTGAGAAGTCCTCTCTCCCTGTGTAAAGGTAGCTCTGATCTCAGGACTGACTTTGTGTCCAGTTACCTCTTCCTCTGGTTTCTCCTCCTTGCTGCTGGCAGCTGGTTCCTCGGTCACACTCAGCTGGGTGGTGACGGCCGCTGGGTTCTTGCGGCGGATCGAGCCACGGGAGCTATCGGTGATGCTCTGGATCTGCAAGAGAAACTCATTCAGCTGTAGAAGATGCAGGGGAAGTATTCCTGACCGGAATGAACACAATCCCAGCCCTTGAGCACTCCACAATGGACTTCCTGCTCCAACACATTCCATTTAGCTGGTTGGCTAATTTCATACATCATGCACTGTAGCAGAAACGCAGGGACATCTCTGGAGTGTGCGCTGCAGAGGCCTTTAGGGAAACTCTGCTCTAGGCTGGAGTGGGGGAGTGGACTCCTGGCGATTTACAAATCCTACACTGCAGTAACAAAATGCTGTTGTTGTTTTGCTTCATTTGAGTCATGCTTAAGGCAGCGCAGCTACCAGTGGTGCACTTCTCCCGAGGAAAGAAACAGTTACAAAGTAAACTCATTTGGCTCGGGCCGATGGCCACAGCTGCTGTAAGCGTGCGTGCGTGTATGTGTTTGGAAGGCGGTTATGTAGGCTTGCCTCTCGCTCGCGCTCTGTCTTAGTGAGGTTGATCTGCTTGAGGATCTGAGAGCGCTGCTCCATCATCAGGGTCTTCTCATAAGTGTAGGCTGAGATGTCACTGTCTTGCTGCAAAGAGAATCAGAAAAATAGAGAAGAGAATAGAAGAGAAGAGAAGAGAAGAGAAGAGGAGAGGAGAGGAGAGGAGAGGAGAGGAGAGAAGAGAAGAGAAGAGAAGAGAAGAGAAGAGAAGAGAAGAGAAGAGAAGAGAAGAGGGAAGATATGTCAGGACAAGGTAAAACAAGAGAGGAGAAAAGGGATGGATAAGAGAAGAGAACAGAAGAGAAGGGGGAGGACAAGACAAAACAAAAGGGATAGAGAAGAGAAGAGAAGAGAAGAGAAGAGAAGAGGAGGGGAGGACAAGCCAAGACACAAGAGAAGGGATGGAGAAGAGAAGAGAAAAGAAGAGAAGGATAGAGAAGAGAAGGGCAGAGAAGAGAAGAGAAGAGAAGAGAAGAGAAGAGAAGAGAAGAGAAGAGAAGAGAAGAGATAAGAAGGACAAGCCAAGACACGAGAGAAGGGATGGAGAAGAGTAGAGAAGAGAAAAGAAGAGAAGAGAAGGGCAGAGAAGAGAAGGGCAGAGAAGAGAAGAGAAGAGAAGAGAAGAGAAGAGAAGAGAAGAGAAGAGAAGAGAAGAGAAAGGCAGAGAAGAGAAGAAAAGAGAAGAGAAGAGAAGAGAAAAGAAAGGCAGAGAAGAGAAAAGAAAGGCAGAGAAGAGAAAAGAAGAGAAGAGAAGAGAAGAGAAGAGAAGAGAAGAGAAGAGAAAGATGATGAGATGATGTGCGGCATGGATCAACAATACAGTGAATCCCAGGAAAGATAAAACAGAAGTGCAGAGGACAGAGAGAGAGTAGACAGAGAGAGAAAGAACCTCACCATCTCCACCACCTCCACCTGGGCACCTATACGTAGGTGGTACAGGAAGGTGGTTAGGTCCTTCTTCATCTGAATAGAGTTATCATCCATCTGGGCCACAGTGAAGATGCGCATCTTGCACTTCCTCCAAACCTTCAACACACAGTCGTAATCAGTGGCTGCTGCTCAGGTACATGTGAACACTCCTCCTCAACCAGCTTCATCCTGGCACGTCTGCTTACGTCTAACACAAGAGGCTACAGAGGTACAGCGATGTACAGGAGCTGTGCTCACCTTGTGCTGGCGCAGAAGGAAGGGCAGCAGCATTAGCATACCGCCATCATGGACAATCCACCACACGTCGATATGGCCCTCAGTGAAGCGCTCGCCATTGGATGGGAATGCAGAGATGTTCTTGGCCACCAGCAGGGCCTTGCTTGCAGCCGTGGTCTCTCTGACCAACTCTGTGAGATGAAGTCAGTTTATTGGGATATGCATTTCTATGGATTTTAGCAGATCAAAGATCACCACTGACTGATCTCTCTAAACTCAGAGGCAAACCCAGACCCACATCTACCCAGCATGCGACACTCCCTGACCCTGACTGGCTCTATAATGCAGTGCTGGCTGAAACGGGGAGAAGGGGCTGCTTCTCAGAACGTCATCAAAACTGCTTCTCAAAGCCGAGACGACTGCCTGCAGTTTGAGACGACCGTCCGCAGTTATTTGTAAGTATTCCAGCCAGATTTGTGTTTCCAGACATCACCAACCAATCTGTGGACCCCTCCTACAAGGCTTCAGCAACTGAAAGTGTTCAGGACTGGAGACTGGAAACACTTACCAATGAAGTTCCTCCAGAGCTGGTGGTCCTCAGCCTGCTTCCAGTTGCGAGGCCAGCTGACCAGCACGGTGTTGTGCTGCAGGCCGCCCAGCCCACTGGCCTGGACCAGGTGAGAGGTGCCGTCACGAATGTTGGAGGAGACTACCACCTGACAGAAGCCCTTCACCTTCTCCGTCTCCATCATCTTCTTCAGGGACTGGAAGGGTGGAGAGTGGGTAGGAGATTAAACGCTGCTATGAGTATGTGATACTGTATTTCCTCCACGCAGTCAATCACCCAACTTGTTTGGTTTCCAAAAAACTTGTCACACCTCAAAACACCATCTCAGGGCCTGTCTGGATGGAGGTGCCTTCAGTGAGGACCAGTATGAGAACCATCCTGCTATGGATACTACTATAGATACACTCATCCTCAAAAGAATGGTTGCACTTAGAAAGAAAGCTGCGGATTGTGGTGCTGTTGGGAAGGAAGATAAAGACTACCAGGATCAATAACTGATGATAAATTTAGACTGATATGATCAATATTTACTGAGCTACACATACAGAAGTCTGTCTCTCAGTAAGACGCTGAGCCGCCATGTTTGCTAACCCAACATTCCAGACGTCTCAGCATGGAGTTGTGCAGGTTCCTGATGGTGTCCTGTGATAATCCATCCCATGCAGCTTGAACATCCTCACACAGTTACTGCAGATTGTGTGTGTGTGGGGGGTTGGGGGGTGGAGATGGAGTAGCACCTCCACCCTCACGTCTAATGTATGGTAAACAGGCCTTTCATCTTGGTGCTGCCTCTACACATGGATTCAATCAGGTACAGCAGTAAGGACCGCCCTTGCTTACGCATGTGTGGCCGAGCGTGAAACTCGAATCATTCGCTTGTCTCACGAAGTCACACCGACGTCCCAAGTTTCATTCTTCTCGGTTGACTCATTCTGGGTGCAGCTATTTGTGCAACCATTCTTTTGAAGATGAGTGTATGCTTGTTGACACCTGCCGTGTTTATACAGGACCTAATAGAGAGTTTGTTCAGCAGTAGCATCTCTTATTGCCTGGAAACTATGGCAACTAGAGGTCCGAACACTGTTAGTGTGAGGATTTGATTACAGGCAACATTTACTAAAGCGTTAGTGAGGTCAGGTATAGAGCGCTATCATGCCAGACATATACACAGGGGTTGGACAGTGAAACTGAAACACCTGGTTTTAGACCACAATCATTTATTAGTATGGTGTAGGGCCTCCTTTTGCGGCCAATACAGCGTCAGTTCGTCTTGGGAATGACATATACTGCGTCCTGCACAGTGGTCAGAGGGATTTTAAGCCATTCTCCTTGCAGGATAGTGGCCAGGTCACTACGTGATGCTGGTGGAGGTTCGTCCTTCTTGGTGGTATGCTGACATTACCCTGGATACCGTGGCTCTTGATACATCACAAAGACTTGCTGTCTTGGTCACAGATGCGCCAGCAAGACGTGCACCAACAGTTTATCCTCTTTTGAACTCTGGTATGTCACCCATAATGCTGTGTGCATTGCAGTATTTTGAGCAGAACTGTGCTCTTACCTGCTAACTGAACCTTCACACTCTGCTCTTACTGGTGCAATGTGCAATTAATGAAGATTGGCCACCAGGCTGGTCCAATTTAGCCATGAGACCTCCCACACTAAGATGACAGGTGTTTCAGTTTCATTGTCCAACCCCTGTTTGTGGTCGAGAGTGTTTACCTGTTCAGCCTGTTGGGCTTGAGGGTTATTCTCCAGGTAAGTTCCAGCCAGCGCTGTGCCCACTATGGTCAAGCCCTTCCCTGCCTTCAGCTGATTGGTCAAAGAGAGCAGACGAGGCTGCTCAACATTCTGTTCTGCATCCACGCTGACCAGCACCAAAATCTGAGGCCTGGAGACGGAATGAGAGACAGAGAGAGTGAGAGAGAGAAAAAGAGGAAGAGTGAAAGTGAAAGAACATGTGATCTTCACATGCCATCCCGTGTTATTTCTCTGTCCAATTTAAAAAGCTGGTTTGAGGGAGCTGTTGACTAAAATCATTGAATGGGGCACAACACAGGGTCGCCAATCAGAACAGAGCTCATCTACATTACATTATTATTAACTTAAAATATAAAATATGATGTTATAAATAAAATACAAGATAAAGAATCAAGTATAAACACACACACAGGCATCACAGGTGTGAGCGTGTGCTGTCGGACCCTCACCTCCAGTTCTTGGTGTGCGGCGGCCCCTCCTCCAGCCTCATGAGGGCGTACCGAGCCGCGCTCAGGGACAGGCCCCGTATCCCGTCTCCCCACTCTTTCTCTGCCCTGTCAACAAGCAAGTCCCACCCCGAATTAGCAGCCGCACACAGACACACGCAGCTTTCGCAATGAGTCTAAGGCTGTAATCCTCTCGCCGAATGCTCCCTGCTATCTGATCTCCTCCGGCTGAGGTCACAGCGCGACTCGACTCTCAACAAGTTTAAAAAGGAAGACACGAAATAAATCAAATCCTGGATCAAGTCTCTGCCTCGCGCCGGCCGAGGAGGATTACACCGGAGCACAAACCCTGACATGTCAAATGCCAAAAAACCAATCTGCCCAACCCCTTCTCCACCGGGGTGCGCTCCACTCACCCCTGGAACTCGATATACTTGTAGATACAGCCGGCGATCGCCATGGCAACGATGGCATAGTACCAAGAGCAGATGAACATGAGCGAGAGACACAGGCTCATGCCCAGGAAAGACAGAGCCCTGCAGAGACACACAGACAGAGAGAGAGAAAGAGAGAGAGAGAGAGAGAGATATCAGTGTCCAGTATTACTCAGACTAGGCCGAAGCCCTGATGTCCTAAAGGTTTGTGTGTGTAACAGGTGATGAAGCAGTGAAAGCAGTGAAAGAGGGCGATGCAAATACATCAGTACTGATACAGGGGACATTAGAGCACCTTTGTAATGCACCTATTAAGCCTTATGTATAAGCCACCAAATGCAGCAGTTCTTTACATTTCATGACATTGCAATGATAGGTGGACCTAGACCTACATCCTTTTATGTCAGTGGCTGGTTAGCCCAATGGGCTAGGCGTTGCACTATTAACCTAGCGGCCCGGGTTCGAATCATGCTCCAATTCGTTGGTAATAAAACACTGAGATGATTTCCTTGTATGTCTTTTTGTGGGCAGTTGTGGGCTGGAGGTTAGGGAACCAGCCTCGTGACCGGAGGGTCGGCGGTTCGATTCCCTGAACTGACAATAGCGACTGAGGTGCCCTTGAGCAAGGCAACAAACCCCCAACTGCTCCCCGGGCGCCATGGATAGGGCTGCCCACCGCTCCGGGTAAGTGTGCTCACTACCCACTAGTGTGTGTGTTCACTAGTGAGTCATTCACTAGTAACCCATTCACTTCACGGATGGGTTAAATGCAGAGACTAAATTTCCCCACTGTGGGATCAACAAGGGATTCAAATCTTACTATCTTCTCCTAACTTGTTATGTCTTACTCACCTGTTTTGGTTTTATCTTTTAGTCTATTGATCTTTTGCGCACTTATTACGTATTTCATCCCACAGCACTTTAGGATCTGAGCTCTCTTTAGCCATGAAGAACTGGCACAAGCAAAGGCCCAGTTAAGCATTTGAATTCCACTACTTGATTGTGTCATCTACATGAATTGCTCGCCAATCAAACACACTGCACACACAAATCAGAACTCTCCATTTGGGATCTTTATGAATCTGGTGGCCACCAGTCGCTAGTTTGGTCAGTGGTATCAGGGTTCATCTGTCTGAGTCACATACTGGCTGGTTTCGTATAAAGGGCGAATGAAAGAATTCCTGCCTCGACGTTAGCTAGATGAAAACTACCAGTTCTGAATTACGCCCTGCCTTGCAGTGCCTCGCCCTGCCTCGCCGCAGTGCTGGGCCTCCAGGCAATTTTATCGCCTGAAGTCAAAGAGAGCTACGAAAGAAATCACAGAAGCATCATAAGCCTGGTTCATAGTCCGACCGCCCTGCAGATCGCTCTAGTCTAGCAGCGTAGGTATGTGTATATGCATATATGCCCTGCACACCAGTGGTAGAACTTGAAGCGGGGTCTCCAGTTGGGGGTCCTCAGCAGAGTCTGTAAGGCACAGGCCAGGTTCACAAACATGTAGCACATCAAGAAGAACCTGCAGAGAAGGAGGACAGCGATTCACCACACTCGTAATGACACCCCTGCTGCACTGAGATACTGTAGCGAGCAAATACAATTACATTGAGAGGATGGGCGCGACCGAGTCCAGAGAGGCGATTAGAATTCCACTCTCGCAGATAAAAGCCGTCAGAAGAAGAGCCCAGGTGGGCTCCCCGTTCGCTTTGCCATGGCCGAATACCTGTAATGCCGACATACATCATGAATACGGTACAAGAGGAAGAAGGGCTGCTGAATAACTGTCTATCAAAGGTTTGGAGACACTGTTCACTACATGGACCATTCTACTACATGGGTTCATATATCAGACTGACTGGAAGCAGGTGAATCTATGTTAGCTGAAGCTACTCTTGAATTTCCTTGTTGCGTAGTCATGCATATTCATAGATCATCACACTCCAAAGTGTTCAGGGATTTTATGGATGCTCCTATGCTGTTTTCAGTGGAGCCAAACCTTGTAAAAATAACCTCACCAGACAAAACATGAGTCACCCGTGACTGAAACGTACCTAATAGGGTGTAGTACCTCCACCAGCACCAATAGCAGCTGTGATTGGATTTGGCATTGACTGGACAAGTTTCTGGAGGTAGGCCACACCCATTTTGAAACATCAGTTGGGCCAGATTTGGTAGATGCCTTCCCTGACACAATTCTGAGGGGAATTCCTGAGACTTTAGCCACTGCTGGTAGACCCGTATGACCGTACGCTTCCATACCCCTGCAGATTTAGCTACTTCCTTCACACTATGGTCTTTGGCCACGCCCACATGCAGTCACTCCTTTTAGCCAATCATTAACATCTGCACTGTAGCACCTCTTCTCAATCTATGGATCCCGTCACTCACACCCCACAGGTATTTATAGCCCCATCCTCCTCATGCAGTGCTATCTCCATAAACCTGAAGTGTCTACCTCCTTGGACACACAGGGTGACTCATTTTTTGTGTGGTGAGCTTATATATGTTTATGGTTCAGTTGATTACTGGGGTACTATCTTTTAAGGATGTCTCACCCTGAGGAATGGCACTATGCCATCCCTGGCTATGGCCTGCAGAAGACGTGGGGCGCCTGTCAAGCTCTGGAGCCCCGCCCCGCAGGTGGAGAAGAAGGAGCCAAAGACGATGACCCACGGGGACGGCCATGCTAGCGTGCCTATCACCAGATTCCCTCGTACAGCCTCACCAAACCTGGTCACATCACAGACTGATTAGCTCATGAAACTTTTCAGACAGGACCGACGCTGCAGAAGACATCGCTACATAGAAGACTAAATAAAAGCATGGGTTTGCTTTTAAAACCACCAAGAATGAAAGATATAAGAGGAGGCTTACTTATCCTTCAGAACTACTCCCTCAATGCAGGAGCCAAACAGCACCACGCTGGACATGTCTGTAAGCCCCGAGTTATAGAAAGACAACCTCTCAAACTTCTGACTGACCAAGTCTGATACATCCTAATAACTAAACACAGTCCTGGTAAATAGTCACGGGTATCTGACACGTTAACTATTCATCAGGTCTGACCTTCCCCAAAGAGTCTTAGTGTTGACATAGTGATCTTTTTAACTGGTAAAGAGAGAGAGAGGGAGAGAGAGAAAGAGAAAGAGAGAGAGAGAGAGAGAGAGAGAGAGAGAGAGAGAGAGAGAGAGAGAGAGAGAGAGGAAAAGAGAGAAAGAGAGAGAGAGAGAGAGAGAGAGAGAGGGAGAGGGAGAGAAAGAGAGAGAGAGAGAGGAAAAGAGAGAAAGAGAGAGAGAGAGAGAGAGAGAGAGGGAGAGGGAGAGAAAGAGAGAGAGAGAGAGAGAGAGAGAGAGAGAGAGAGAGAGAGAGAGAGAGAGAGAGATAGAGAGAGAGAGAGAGAGAGAGAGAGAGAGAGGGAGAGGGAGAGAAAGAGAGAGAGAGAGAGTGAGTGAGTGAGAGAGAGAGGGAGAGAGAGAGAGATAGAGTTAGAGAGAGAGACAGAGAGAGAGAGAGGAAGAGAGAGAGTTAGAGAGAGTGAGTAAGAGAGAGAGAAAGAGAGAGAGAGAGAGAGAGTGAGTGAGTGAGAGAGAGAGGGAGAGAGAGAGATAGAGTTAGAGAGAGAGACAGAGAGAGAGAGAGGAAGAGAGAGAGTTAGAGAGAGAGTGAGTGAGAGAGAAAGAGAAAGAGAGAGGAAAAGAGAAAGAAAGAGAGAGAGAAAGAGAGAGGAAGAGAGAGAGAGAGAGAGAAAGAGAGAGAGAGATAGAGAAGCAGAGAGAGAAAGAGAGAGAGAGGAAGAGAGAGAGAAAGAGAGAGAGAGAAAGAGAGAGAGAGAGAGTTAGAGAGAGAGTGAGTGAGAGAGAAAGAGAAAGAGAGAGGAAGAGAGAGAGAGAGAGAGAGAGAGAGAGAGAGAGAGAGAGAGAGGGAGAGAAAGAGAGAGAGAGAGTGAGTTAGAGAGAGAGAGAGAGAGAAAGAGGAAGAGAGAGAGAGATAAGTGAGATGCTCACTCTACCATCATTAAATCATCTTTGTACCAAAGCATTCTGGGAGACCCAGCCCTTGTTTTTATGTATCTCATGATAAGGTTCAGTGGAGGTTAGGGTAAAACGTTTATTTCATATACAGGACCTTTAATTTTGGTCCGTGTATCATAAACACTACATACAGGCCAGCTGGAATGTTCAAATTCCATTAAAAGGCAAACACGGAGATACGAGGTTTTGTTCTGGGAGCAGTGAGTGATGTATTTGTGAGCTTGAGGAATTAGAGTGCGGGCTCCCGTACAGGCCACATGTTTTACATTGTAGGAAAAGTGCAGGACCACACGATGCAGCAGTGTGTGTATGTACATGCACAGGGTGCTATGCAGCAGTTAATAAGGACATACAGATGAAGGGTAGGTTGTTGTCTGTATGGCCAGGAATGGTGCCAAATGGGATAATGGATCTTCTGAGCATATCGCGCAGTATCACTATTTCCTGAGCGGTTGGAGCCGGCCATAATACCTGTTTCACACACAGAGAGACACGTATAACCAAGGTAGGGTGCCAACACTTTCAGAAGATCCTAAGTAGTTCACCTGGATTGATGTCGTTCCTGTAGAAGAGTGATGGAAGTAGACACTTCATCAAATGTCAGTTCAATTAGGTGTTAAACTACATGGCCAAAAGTTTGTAGACACCTGTCCTATTTATTAAGCACGCGATCCACTGTACATGTAAAATCAAGTGCACCGAGCCATTGCAAATATTCCACAGACCAGCACTGGCAGTGTCGAGCGAGAAACAGTACTTGATCGAGCTCATCGTTAAAACTGTGGAGCCACTAGTGGAGTTAACATCCCCACCTCTGCCATAAGCTTACCACTACTCTATTTCAATGCCCATTATTTTTGAATAGGAGATCTAACAAGGTAATATCGGTGTAATGATCAGATGTCTGGGGTGGTTGGGCAGGTGGGTTGATGGTGGGTGTGCTTTTACACATTAACTGATGAAGGGTTTTGGGCTTGGATGTCTACCGGAGTAAGTGATGATCAAGTATCCACATAGATTTGACCATGTGGTGTATATTATTATATATAGGAATTCAACTTAAGGCTACAAACACACAGTCATGAATACTAATGAAAGATCATTTAATGATTCAGGATAACCTGAAGTCCGGTATGGCTGCATGCTCACGGATGCCAAAAACAGCAGTCCACCCTGGCTGACGACTCGTGTGCAGCCTGAACAGCATTTTAGTCGTGTAGTTTTCCGCTATTCTGTGGAATAAGGTTTGGCAGGTGCTGTGACTGACCTGTGACAGATGGGAAATAAATCCCAACCAGGAGCGTGAAGAAGGTGGTGATGTCGGCCAGCACGTAGCGGTTTGTGTTAGTGGGCAGGGAGTCCGGCTCATCATAGGAGGCCAGACCCTTTTTCCCCACAAACATCCCCTTCTCCAGATAATTCCCAAACAGATTCTCTGAGAGGGAAAAACAGAGAGAGAAAAAAAGAGAAAGGCCACGAGCAGGAGAGAGAGAGGAGCGGAGCTCACTTAGGATGACGAGAGAGAGAGATTGAAGCACGATTGACTGGAAGATAGATGCGCAGAGAGAGAGAGAGTGAGTGAGTGAGAGAGTACGAGAAGAGAGGGAGAGCAGTGGAGATGAGACGGAGAGAGAGCGTGAACGAGTTAGAGAAAGAGAGTTAGAAGAGAGAGAAGAGAGCGAGCTGGAGAGAGATAGAGAGAGAGAGTTTTGAGTTATTGAGAGAGAGAGAGAGAGGAGGAGAGGAGGAAAGGATGAGAAAAAGATGAGAACAAAAAGACAAAGAGAAAGAGAGATAGAGAGAGACGTAGCACACTGAGAGGAAGAGAGTACGAGAGATAAAGGGAAGAGAGAGAGAGATAAAGAGAAAGTGAGAGAGATAAAGTGAAAGAGAGAGAGAGATAGAGAGAGAGAGAGAGTAATAACGAAAGACACAGAGAGGGATACATAAAAGGTATTGAGAGATAAAGAGAGAGAGAGATAAAGAGAAAGAGAGAGAGAGAGAGATAAAGAGAGAGAGAGATAAAGGGAGAGAGAGAGAGAGAGAGAGATAAAGGGAGAGAGAGAGAGATAAAGAGAAAGAGAGAGAGAGATAAAGGGAGAGAGATAAAGAGAGAGCGAGAGAGAGATAAAGAGAAAGAGAGAGAGATAAAGAGAGAGATAAAGAGAGAGAGAGATAAAGGGAGAGAGAGAGACAGAGAGAGAGAGAGATAAAGGGAGAGAGATAAAGAGAGAGCGAGAGAGAGATAAAGAGAAAGAGAGAGAGATAAAGAGAGAGATAAAGAGATGATGAGAAGATTAAAAAGGTGGAGAGCAGGAGACAGAGAGAGAGAGAGATAAAGGGAAGAGTGTGTGTAGAGAGAGAGATAAAGGGAGAGATAAAGTAGAGAGAGGAAATAAGGGAGGAGAGCTGAGACAGAGAGTGATGTGGAGATAAAGAGAGCAGAGAGTAGAGACAGAGAGAGGCGAAGAGAGTAAATGATGAGCAGAGAGATGATGAGACAGAGAGAGAGGATGAGCTGAATATGTTGTATATTGGTGTATCTGTACATAATTGGGGACATATGCTCCATGTGTTGTATATACTCGCTCCATGTGTGAGCACAGATTGGTTCCGCCGACCTGTTGTATGCATATGAAATGAAATTAGTGTCGACAATACCTTTCAGAATGCCGCTGGTGATGCCAGGGATGCCCTGTATCTGCGTCACGTTGTTATTGGCGAAGTAAGTGTCGCAGGTGGCGTTGAGGAACTCCGAATCACAGAAGAGTCTCCAGAGTTTGGTGGTGACTGTGCCGTTGTCCCTCTCCATCACCTTGGCGCACACGTCAAAGCCCTTCCACATCAGAGTGCGGTTCCCCAGCATGCATACTCTGCAGACATATGGATTTGAATGTAGGGGGATTAGGACTGCACTGGGTGAATTCACCTCTCATTGGGTCAGTTCAATAACCTATCAAATCACCTATCAGCTAGGCCTTGTCCACATGCACATGGATATTATTTAAATGGAGCCTTTTCTGTGTGGTTTGGCTTTTCGTCCGTATGCAAACTGCATTTTAGGTCACTGAAAATGAACCTACTGGCCTGTAACATCATGGATGTTGCCACTATCTCGCCAAGGGTCCGTCATTCTCTCCTTCGTTTACATGAGGCAGACGCAGCCTAACACCGCTTGTTACATGTTTGCACATGCATGTACAGTTCACTACAGTATCAGGATGCACTACAGAGGTCGGTGCTATATCCAGGACTGTCACCACACAAACTCCGGCCCCAGAGTTGCAGGCTTTGGACGAAACGTGTTCTGACTTTTAGCTGTTGTGGATGGGATTGTTTATTATGGGATTGTTGTGGGATTGTTTATTAAAACCCCCCTTTTATAA